>QVOB01007690.1:0-12677 GCA_014839585.1 Pseudomyrmex concolor | reverse complement strand
ATTAATTTCTTTGGATTTAACAAAATTTGTTAAATCTAAAGAAACCGTTCTCTTAGATTTAACAAATTTTGTTAAATCCAAAGAAATTACTTTCTTTGGAATAATTTCATTGGAAATTTGTTAAATCTAAAGAAACCGTTCTCTCTGTGTAGAACAGTTTTAATTATGTGCGAAATGTGCGTATCATCACACACTCTCATTACAACTTCTGAAATATTTACAATTTATATTATCGATAAACATACAACAAAATGCATATTTAAATCGATATATTTAATACAATATATTATTATTATACTATAGAATACTGTCTTATATCTTATACTGCTATTTCTTTTCAAAAACGTGACATCTCAGAGATATCACTTCTTCTGTTAAGTCTGCTTAAATCTATTGCATGTTTTTTTATTTTTTCCATAAAGTGCACTGATACGAGAATCGCGAAGTTTAGACATAAGAAACGCCACGCGACTTCTTTGTTCTAAGATTACTTGGCACTTTATTGATTTCCTATAGCTTCACACTTTTCTGCTTGAGACCGTTCGAAACAATCTGCTACGTTCTAGTGCCTGTGTCCGATATGACAAAACAAGTTCTTGTCCGGACTTTTACGATCAAATAAATTTGTAACAAAACTCTCACGGAAAGACGTTAAGTGACACGTATATATATATACAAAACACATATAAACACGCACACACATTACGCAGACATGTGTGGATTGGCTAGTCTCTTAGCCGATTCGAAAGACGAGCAAACCTTCATTAAATCTCTGCTATGCTACGTGCTACACGTCTTTGATTTTAGCGCTCTCACTTGGCCTTTTTTGCAAAATATACCTATATACATTTACCAATATATATTACTATATTATATATATATACAATATATTTATAACGTTTTTCTCTCCTCCTTGGTTTTCTCTCAATCATCTGCGCGAACTCTTCCAACTAGTCGAGATCGCCCTTGCCGGTTCGAAGCGAAAGATAAAGAAAGAGCGCTTTCGCTCGTCGAGCATCGGCGAATGTCGTTTTGCATCATCGGCGACATAATTTGACGTTATTAAAAAACATGTAAAATATATATATTTCTCGACGTGTTTATTTTCTATAACAATATATTTTTTTAATAATCTTTAAATGAATATTAACCTAATAGTAAAATAATCTTTATTGTTCAATTTCGACGAATTTGTATATATATTCGTAAAGATACGCGCGCACACAAATATGAAACGTGCGCGCGCGTAGTTTTGCAAGTTTGTAACGTCGAAAATGGAACTTAACCAAGTTTTACAACGTTTCGATGTTTAGATCGCCATCGCCGATGCAAAACAATCGACGACATATAAAACGCGAGTAGTAGCGACCTACCTCGTCAGACACACTCGCTCCAATCCACTTCTTATAGTAAGGTCTCATCTCTCGCTCCTTTTCCTCTCTCCTCTGCCTGTACCATCTTCGATATTTTTTTTCACGATTTATATTGGATTTCTCGAGACGTGTCACGAGATGGCACGTATGCGTGCATCTCACAGAGATAACTGTCCCGTGTATAATTGTGCCTTCTTTTTTCCATTGGCTTTTCCCTACTCTGTCTTTCTCTTTTTCTCTGTCTTTCTCTATCTTTCTCTCTCTCTCTCTTTCTCTCTTTCTCTCTGTCTCACCTCGTCATAACCGCCGATCTTCACGAGACGACGAGAGGTCACACTCGACGCACAACGATCGCGTCTAAACCCTTATGTTCTGATCGTCGCAACCCCTCGCGTTTCTTCGCGGTTGTCAAACAACGAATTGCTGCCGCTCAGCAGCATGTACATACATATGTATATGTATATATACGTATATGATTCGATGACAATTAAATCGTTCCAGCGGATATCTTCTGTTGTATATCTCGTCATAACGCGTGCAACGAGAATTGAAAAAATTTCCGGTTCTTGTTGCACCACGAAGAACGCGTATTTGCATATACATTCCTATGTGTACATGCGCGCGAACAAAATAAATAAACTCGTTATGCAGAATAAAAAAGTAAATTTGTATAAAGCAAATAAAATTAATTGCATTGTAGAGTGAGACATTATTATTACAACTCACGGGTGCACTTTTTTTTACAAGTATTTCTACACATCCATGCGCACATGTGCAAAGGATGCGAGTGCGAATCGAAACTCGCTAAATTCTTTTCATAAATGTTTATTCTATTTCTAAAGAATGTTTATTTTCAATATTAAAATAATCTGCATCAATTTTGTAATTATCTGCAATTCGACAATATAATTTCAAGAGGAATTCATTGAGTTTTTCTATAAATTAAGTTTTTAATACAAAAATTCTCTGAAAGAGACATTTTAATTTTTGAACACACACACATACACACACACACACACACATTCTGCCAATCCTTAGAATTTTATATTTTTCAAAAAAATTATGAACAAAGAACTTATTGCTTTGTAACAATTTTCTGATAAATTAATTTTTTTTCTAAGAATATATCTTCTCAAGATAGTTTTAAAAAAATTGAATACACATCGAAAGCCTACTTGCAAAATTGACATGTCTTTTGCATGCCTTAAATATATCACTTGTAAATTTCGCAAGTGTCGATTCGCCTCCATCAATGCAGTTAAAAATGCAATGACGAGAGATCATAGGGCACACTAATTTCTCGGAACAAGAACAACAATATTATGTACTCAAAAGTCGAAACTGATATATGCGGCATAAAAAAAAATATTACATTTATCTTATTAGCAACAAAAAATGATATTAATTGTTCCAGTTCCGAGAGATATCGGTATTATATTTCGCGAAAAACTTACTTTGCCATTGCAAACGTGCACCTGTCTTTACAGAATGACCGCAAAACTGCTCATATTTATCGCGTAATTTTTAAATATATTAAACAATTTTTCGGTGAATGTAAATAATGATAATAAGTGAATGAATTTTTTAATTTAACAAAATTTTCATTTTCACAATTTTTACAGTGGTTCCTCGTAACTTAAATATTAAAACTGGAATTTAAATAATAAATTTAATTAAACGTCATATAATAATAACATGTTATATCAATTAAAACTGTTTGTTGCGTGAAATATGAAGTGCGATTTTGAGGTCATTCCGTGTCTATACGCTGACGTGTAAAATATCTCTAGAAATTTAATCATTAGTTCCTTCTCCACTTTATAATTTGTAACAATACTTGGGCTTCTTGTCTTGGTTTTTTCTACGCTGTGTCGTTCTTAGTACATGTTTTTGTCGACAATTCGCCATCACACGATTTCCTCCTTCGTTCTCACCGATCAAATCGAGCGTCATCGCGCTTCACATCACGTTCGATGTATGCGTGTTCCACTCATGAGACTTATCATCATTATCATCATCATCACATTTCCATCTCACTTTGCTCTTTTTCTCTCTCTTTCTCTCTTTCTTTCTCTCTCTTTCTCTGTCTTTTTACCATTTATCTCGTGTATATGTATATCATCCATCGGACACACTTTTTAACCGATATGTATTACGTATGCTCCGGTTTCTCTTTTTTTCTCTCTTTCTCTCTCTCTCTTTTTCTCTCTTTCTCTTTCTCTCGTTTTTCCTTCCCTTTTCTATCTGTGTCTATTTCATCATATATCTGTCTTTCTCTCTATATATATTATATCTGTATCTATCTATATGAGTCTGAGTCCGTTAATATATTGCCTTACTATAAGAGGGTTGGACTGAAGGTTTCTTCTATGTATTTTTTGATTGGTCCTGATATTTCTTTTCTATATTTTCATGTATATATTGATCACTTTATTGTTTTCGGACTTTCAGTTTTTTTCTTTGTTTTTATTTTTACATATCTAGAGTGTCGAGTATTAGGCACGTTCTGTATATAACGTGTGGCATGTGGCATGTGTGTGTATACGTGTGTACGTATAACAGTGCGCGCATACATTACATATACATGTAATATGTACAATTCTCGCATAGACACGCGCATGAATGTTCTGCATGAGAGAAAACGCTTCCGCCGTTTTTTCTTCATATCTGTTTTTTTTTTAATTTTTTTTATGTATTTTTTTTCTCTAACTCGCGTTTTCAACGTGCATGCTAACTGTATTGTGCGGTAAGCTTTCCGTTGCTCCGAGACGGAAGGTTGGCGGCGTCGTTGTTGCGGGCATCGACGAGCGTACTCGTACGTAATTTCGTGAACAATGGATTCGGTAAGAAAAACGAATTCTTGTCTCTCTTTTTGTGTAATTGCGATCTACATCTCTTGTGCACCTCGATCATCGGCATGGGCACTACAATCTTCACCGATGTGTTCTACTTTTTTACTTCAAACAGGAAAATTTGTGAACGGTAATCATATAGACAGAAAGCGTTCACTTTTAGCGATGTTTCTTGTCAAAATGTAAAAGATATTAAAACAAAAAAGATTTTGTTCTAATAAAATATAAAATGATAAAAACGACGGTATAAAAAAATTAGTAAAAACCCGATTACTTCTGTCTTAAACAACAAGAAATATCGTTATGTTTAATTACTTCTATCAAATACTTCGTATGCACTTTACCTTAATTTATTTACTCGAGTGGTTTACGGCTACGCAATTGAAGTTTTTAAAAATTACGTTATTTTTTTAATTTTTTATTTATTCTTGTAATCTCTGTTCTTTTTCGCGCGAGAGCAATATTTTATTGCGGATTCGTCAATATTGGCACGTATGTCAGCATTACGGTGTTCAACATTTTTTATGTGCTCGTGACGATTTTTACTTCTGATCCAATTAATGCTACTAATTAAAAATTCTGTTTTGACACAAGTCGATGCCCGAGCGATGCGCCATGCCTTTTCAGCTTTTCCGCGAGATCGGATGTCAATCGCGAACGATAAACGAATATCGTACGAAATGTGAGGTCAGTCGGGGTGATCGCTTTACCATGAGACGAAATCACTGATGACACAACACGATATTCAGTGATTGTACACAAATGCGAATAATTATTTTTGACAACAATTTTCTAAGAATCTGTTTTCTGACTGAAAACTTTTGTTGAAAAATCTTTCGTATTTAAAATGCGTCGTTTAAAAACCATTGTTGCAAAAGATTTTCCGACATTTTAAGAATGTGAACTTTTTAAGCATACTTTTCGGTTCTCGTTTGCTTTCGCGATTTACCCTGATTTATCTCGCACAAATCGCGGCACGAACACTCGACTTTCCGTTAAATTGAAAAACGACGGAATGCGTACTAGTTTTCTTTTTTTTTTCCGCGCGCGATCTGACCTCTGTCCTCGGATTTTTGATTTTTGGTTTCTCTGTTTTTTTTAAGTTGACTAATACCGGACAGCAATCGATGCCAAATGTAAAAGAGCCCCAAACGAGTACTGACTTGTAACACGCACAACGCACGCACAAAACGTATAACCGACCGCAGGTAACTATCTAACGGAATTAATCATATTTACGTAATTATATCTTACGATTGTATGTCTTTTTTTTTTCGTTCACTTACTGCGATTCACGACTCATCATTGCGTTCTCTTTCTCTCTCTCTCTATTTTTCTCTGTTTCTCTCTTTCTCTTTTTCAATCTTTTCTCTTTCCGTCCATTTCGCGCCTCTTCCTTTTCTCTTTCTCTTTACTTTCTTCGTTCACCACATATATTCTGCGTTTGCGCAAGTCATCATTATTTCTCGTATCACACTCATCGTCTCACCCTCATACTTTTCCTTCGACCACCATCGTCTCTTTTCACGCACAATTTATTACGCATGCACATTATTCGCACATTACTACGCACGCATGATGTAGAAGAAAAAAAAACGAAATTCGACTCGCGATCTTTCGATCGTACGATCGTGGCGTGTCGAAATGCGTTTTCGCGCTGAAATATTTTTCGCGTGTGACAGTTGATAAAATTTTTTTTTGCGACAGCTGCTTCTGTCGTATTTACAGCGCTTGCAAAATCATTGAATCGAGAATTGCGTATCACGTGTATCATCAATTCAATCGCATATATCGTGTTGCAACATAATCATTTTGAATACTCAAAGTCATAGATATGGTATTAAATGTATCCGCAAACAATTATATCTCATGTATCGTTATGTATTTGTACATGTAACAAAGAACAAAATATTTTACCTTTTACATAGCATAAAGCTATGATATAACTTGAACTATTTGAAGAAATTTATTATCACATTGATCTACTAAAATCTTATTAAAAAAAATAAAAACATTCCATGTGCGATAACGTTACATTGATATACGAAAGCCATTGTATGAACCTATGTCGCGCGCGAGCATCATCAGTAGTTCACTTGTCTTTCAATTTCATTATTTGCATCGAGACGCGCCACTTTCTATGATCACTGCTCTCGTTGTCAGAAAAAGCATTCCTATAGCGACAGCACATTAAATAAATGTATTGTAATATATATATATATATATATATATCTATATATATGTACACCAAACGTAAATACAATATTAAACTGATCAATATTTGTCTGCACTGAACAAAATCTCCAATGTAAAAGTGTGTCTCTGCACATATACTCGAGTGTAAATAATTGATGTGAAATTTTCGGAATTCTTTTCTATACGTTCTATATAACGTTGTATATTTATCTGCACATATGTCTCTGTATGTATATCATATCTCTACACGCGTAAGTATGTATATGTATCGGTGTACATCACAGCACACATTCACTGTCTTTCGGCGTGAAACACAACATAAAACTCGCGGAGATTCCAGCGAGTCTACGATGACACTCTTATAGGATGCTTCTTCTGACACCTGCGCGAGAGCGCAATCACATAAAAAAAGCACGATCTCCCCGATGCCGAGGAGCGTCGCGCCAGTAGAAAAAAAGACGCATTTAGCGGTTTTGTTCTCTCGAAAGAGGACGATGCTGGCGTGATGTCGTGCGGCAAATGCCGTCTTGACTGGACGGTAGCGAGACGACTTTTTTTTTGATCAGTTTGTTGATTCTACGTGTCTGAACGAACAGGCAGCTGCCCCTATGCCAGCGGAACGCACTGTCGTGGGGTCAGCGAGCGTCCTCGGGGGAGGGGGCCACCCTCACGAGCCATCCACCGACCATCAGCAGCGTCCGGAGAACGCACTCGACGCTCTGCTAGACGAGCTGCAGACTTTCTCACGACCAGGCTCGCAGATGGGTCATCACCACGTGTCCGGCGGCCTGTCAGTGCACCCGGGCTCTAACGCACTCCTGGCCGATGTAGGCCGCGCTTCCAGCCTTCGAGAGACTACGAGCGTTCCTGCAGCGACCACTACTGGCGTCCACGTTCGCGCACCTAATATCAGCGACATTGGCCGGAAGGGCAGCGTCGATTCATCGAGCGGTGCTCTTACCGCGCCTCCACCTTCTGCCGGGTTGATGGGTCTATCCGGTATGGCGCCGGGCGCCAGTGGCACTCTTCGTCGTCTACATTCATACCCCTCGAGTTCGGACACCGACACTTCACCACCTATCGCTAGGTTGCAAGCATTGTCACTGGATCATCAGCAGGCAACGATGCAGCAGCAAGCGGCACAACAACAACCGGGCCTGCCAGGACTGCCGCAGGGCTTCCTGCCTGGACAGAAGCCACCGGTGCCGGAGCGGAACGCCGAGCTGTTGCAGCTGGCCAGCGCCAGAAGAGTACCGCCGCCACCGCCGCCGCGCACCAGCTCCCGATCACCCCTGGCAAGTCCGACTAGCCCGCAGCTGCCGCCCAGAAATCCGTGCAGCCTGCAAAGCGGAAATGCGACTCTGCGCCGCGCAACATCTCGCGGCAGCGGAAATCTTATTGGCAAGGAGGGTAAACCGCCGATGGCTTTGCCGCCGGACGCCACGGCTATCCTGTCTATCGTGGATCAAATTGGAGACAAATCGGTGCCGATCTCATCGTCGGTACCGACATCGGGCGTCGTCGTGTCTCACAACTCATCGTCCTCGCAGTCCTCCGCGATGTTGTCGACCAGCAACTCGAGTTCCTGTGAAAGCGTTAACTCGCAAGAGGGGTTGCAGAGCAAGCGGGGCCGGCAGGAGCAATTGGAGCAGCGTCATCAAGAATTGTTGCGTAAGCAGAAAGCGTTGCAAGAGCAGTACGCTCGACTGCAGCAGTTGCAGAGAAACACCGCGGGTCTCACAACCGTGCCGCCGGCGCCGCCCGATCTGCTCAAGAAAACCGGCTCCGAGAGCAATCTTCTGGCAAAGATGGGCCTCGGTCTGAGCGCCGCAAGTTCCGGATCCCTCACCAGTCTCAGCATTAAACCGCCGCAGCAGGTTCCGCAGGATGCCACTTCTGTCGACGCGAATAATCAACTAACCGCCAACAAGGTTGAGATCGCTAATGGACAAACGAATCTGACAACCTCCGCAGTGACCTCCACGATGACGATGTCAACGACGACGAACAGCAGCAATCATATATCCAGCACTTCCACGACAGTTGTGTCGAGCTCAACGACCACCGGCTCCGCCACGACTGTCACCACGTCCACCACGACCACAAGCAAGGTCTACGAGACAGACATTCTGTGACCGAGAAGCCGCTCGCTGATCAGTTGCTCGACTGTTAAGGTCACTGAAATCGCGCTGGCGAGTTAACACGGCCGTGGACCGGCGAGATCGCGAGGCTGCTGCTAATTCTAGATAGCCCTCGATTTTCATGCAATACAGTCGCGAAAGAGATTGTTGAATAAAATGAGTCAAACAAGGAAAGAAGAGAAGAAACAATGGAATAATGGACACGAAGAAAAGACTCAGGATACCGAAAGAATGACGAATCGCCATGTTCATAAGGAGACCAAATAGCTGGTAAAGACAACGGAATAAAGACGCGCTCGAACTAAACGCGCGAAGGAATCAGATAGAGGAAAAAGAAGATTACGAAAAGGCTAAGAAAACGAAGAAGACTACTCCCGGATTTTGAACTCTTTAAACGCGAAAGGAATCCTCACGACAGACAAAACTGGAAAGTAGAATAGGAATTTAGACGCGCGAGGACACGCGCAATAATCGCCAGTAATCACAGGGCAGTAATCACTATGGTTAACGATAGCATTAATAATCGTAAAACAACGGCGCGAAATTTTTGCGAACGTCCAAAAAAAAAAAAAAAAGACGAGAATAATAAAGATAAACAAACCGAAAACAAGTACGCGAATCTCGACGTTGCGGTTCATTGTACTTTGCAATCACGCGATAATATTCGATGCGCTCTTGCAAGGCAGACAGGTTACATCCAATTGCTGTTGCACCAACGACGTGCACCGGAACGCGTCTTGCCGTCGATTTTCTCGATTCTATCCTTTCGTTCAAGATCAGAGAGAAATCCGAAATTCTAAAAATCTCCCCGAAGAGATTAAATCGCATCCTGTCACGTAAAAAGGAGCTTCGCGCATTCTTGAACGGAGCCTTGATCTGTCACGGTATTTATTCTTCGCAACGTCTGTGCCAAATCCAAGAAGAAGAAGAAGAAGAAACACGACACTTTTTTTAAATTACACGTTATACACGGCCCGGCGCGCATAATTCGGCGACGGCCGCCGTTCGTTTGTCACCCGTAAACCCAGCCGGCTATTCGTTCTTTCTTCGTCGTATAGTAGCGCGAGCGTAAACACCGCCAAGATTCTATCGTAGATGATCATCGTATAAATATTATACATATACAAACGTATTATACATATTATATACATGTACGCGCGAGTCGAGATTTATATAAATATATATATATATATATATATATAATATATATATATATATATATATATATATATATATATATATATATATATATATATATATATATATACGTATGAGAGAATGGAAACAAGGTAGCTAGCTAAGATACCATAATATATGAAGATATACGAGATATACTGCAGTCGTTTACCTACACACACACACACTCGCAAAAATTTCTATATACGTACACGCGACGTGGTTAAATGTCGCGTGCGAGCGGAGCGTCGAAAAAACTTTTCTCAGTCGGCGAAATCATATGAGATACGAGCGTTTCGTTAAACACACGATATTACGTGTTTCTAAAGTGCGCACACACACAGCGGAGACACGGAGACTTTTTTTGTCGCGCTTAATAAGACGATTAAAATCAACTGCTACGTGTATATACATACACGCAAAAAAATAAAAAAATAAAAAAAAACATCAAGCCGCCATATATGCATATACATATATTATACATACAGAATGCGTAGCGATAGGCGATCGACGTGATTATTCTCGTTACTGGTGAGAGCTTACGGGCGGCATTGTACGACAAACGGGATTCAAAAGCGAAGGCGAAGAAGCCGGCACGATTGTACAAGGCGCTCGACAGAATCGACTCTAGAGAATCATGGGAAGAACAGGATGCAAAGAAAAAAAAAGATCATCCTTTTTAGTGTAACATCTGCTATACCGATGATATAATTGATATTTACTGATAAGTGCGGCGCCGAATATTAATGAAAGTACATTTGTGTGCGCGCGAATGCGTTTCAAGTTGCACCGACAATTCAAATTGATATAATTCGCACTGTAATAAACTATCTTTTTTACATTATAAATGATCTACACTTATATATACATACAATAGAGGACTTCACGTAAACAAAATTGAAGTTCAATGATCAGTTTATATACAATTTACGAGATTAAGATTAGAGAGAACTTTGTATCTTGACTTATAAATTTTGCAAGAAAATTTCGCTGTCACGAACTTTTGAAAATATTTTCAAAATCTGCAATAAGAAGGTCAGGAAATACCTATTGTTAATTCATGTCGGTGTAACTGGATCGTCTTTCTCTACTTTAATGTAGATCCGTCGAGAGGCACGGCAAGACGCGCGAAGAAAACCTGTCGGCGAGTTTTTTCCGACGGCTAAAGGTGTGCGTTAGAAAAGAATTTATTGCTCAAATATCTACCAACCTAAACGCGCAGCAGCTCTCTTTGCCACATTTTGCAATTGACGCCGCGCAGCGTGCATCCCGTGTTGGATTATTTGGACGATAGCGATTAATTAGCTAATTATATTATCACTTTTGCGGCGTCGTCATCGGGACGACGATTGGTTTTCATCGTTGTTTCATTGTCGAGTCGTCGTGCTTTCATCGTTGATTCATTGTCACAGGCAAAAGGTCGGATATTTACGATTGATGTGGCGGAGCGAAGATTCATGATCACATCGATGATCGATCTTTGATCGCTTCGCGCAACACTTGGATCAGTTTTCGCGGGCGTGATCGCCGATTTGCACTATTTTATCTCAGCTTACTGCACGAAGAGCGAGCTCGTCGTTGCGCTTTTCCAAACAACACACAGATATCGCGGAATAAATCTGAACTGTCTCTAAAAACCAGCAATCAATGAAAGAATGTTCGAAAAAATCATGCTTTTTAAAACGTCTCTTGGACTGTTCGTGTTGTTTGGATCATCATGCGTTCGACGCAGTCGCGATACTTTGCTTCGAAGGGCCTAACAAGCTGACATTCGCGTATGTGCGTATTTATTTTGTACGCTTTTATCCTTTTAATTAGCCCGGTTGTGTACAGATCGGTTTAACGAGGCTTTTGTATTAACCCTCGGATGCGTTTGTGTAAGATGCATTTGTTCGCCGCGAGAATGAACTCTTTTTAACTGAGATCGCCAAATCGCGAGACGCGTATTTGTCAGCGTCGGGCGAATTATTGTTTCCGCTTTCAAGCGCGAATGGCGTGCGTCGCCGATTGTTAATTAAAACGTTAAGACACAAAGATTCGCTAGATAATAAGAAACTTTAAATGTGAAAACGATGTTAAAAAAATTACCATCTTCTAGATTTAATTGTGAAAATCGTAGATTCGAAAAAAAAACTTCGTTTCGCGTTACGTTAGTTAGTAATTGGAAAAGAATTATTGAAAATTGTTACTAGATTGTTAGAAATAAATTATGCATGCTGCAATGTTGTCTCGAGACGCGAGATCGCGAATTGATATAAATTGTATCGACGTAATGAAAATGATAAAGAGAATAAGAATCACCATTGTATATTTTACGATTGAAAGTTTTGATCTTATAATTTATTAGGGAAAGTATAAATATATTATTACAGTATGAATAAAACGCGACACATTATATAGTTAATTTTACTTGCGGATATTTATTTGTCAATCGAAGAAGATTGACATCGATCGTTAGTTAGAAATCGTCGGCGTGGAATTTATCGCATCCGGGGGTTAAACACGCGCGGTGGAGAAATGCATTAATCTTTATTTATTTTTTATTATTATCACAATCCGGAGCACATCGATAGGAGAAGGGAGAAGTTAATCATTTACTTACGGTGTAAAAGTGTGTTGTATTACGAATAAGGCGAATGATATGATCGATAACGAACATTACGATGTGCGAGTGGCAGCGGTACGTGAGCAGATCACGGCACAGTTGGCGAACGAAGAAGATGCGACATTGCTGGAGCTGGCATTGCCGCACGCGGTGATGGTGATAGATGAAGTGTCTTTTGACCAGAGTGCGATCCCCGTGATCCTGGCGCATCATCGTTTCAGCACCGAGCACTTCATGTATGTGAATGAAGTACGGTAAAACGGTTTCCCGCCCTGCGATTCTGCAGGGCGGGAAGCGGATCCCTGGGGACGCTAACGCCGTTATTGCGCTGCGG
>QVOB01007689.1:0-17212 GCA_014839585.1 Pseudomyrmex concolor | reverse complement strand
AACGAATAAGTGAGAACAACGCAATAAACAACGTATGAATATTGTATAAGATACACGGCTGCTCTTCCGAGAATCTTTTGTGTGTGTTTCGCGGAAAATACATGTACTAGGGAACACCAATACAGTGAAAATATATATATATTTTTTTTTCATATTAATTACAGACTTATTAAAAACTTGTTTCATATTAATTACAGACTTATTAAAGACTTGAAAATTTTTCCAAATATTGGATTTCTCTCGCGAGTGTTCGCCAAGTTAAACTTAAAAACTTTTATTAATGTTATTATTATGATTATTATAAACGATACAAAAGTTGGAATTCTTCGAACTATACAACGACGCGATACTCACGACCATGTTGACGAGGACCACGTTGTTGGGCGTCCAGAGTACGTTGGCGTTCATGACGACCGTCAAGATGACCAGTAAGTTCAGACTGAAGCCGAAGAACCCGATGAGGCCCAATAAGATCGCTGCAAAGGTGTAAACGCTTGGCGCCATTTCTTCGACGGCGAGAACGTCGTTCGGCAGATTGCTCGTGTTCAACAACATACTTCTTGAGCGTACTTCCGGTGGTCTCCCAAGGTTTCTCCTATGTTTGGTCGAAACTAAGCTCGACCAGAGGCGGAATTAACGTCCGTCGATGATGATGATTCACGTCACGCTCGCTCGTGAATAAATTCGACAGACACGAGCAGCGGCAGAAAACACGGCAAATCCGTCCCGGTCGCATTAATCAAAACTAGTGGCGGAATTTCAAAGGCACACTACCCTTATATAAAGAACGAGTGCGAGTCGCCTCTGCTACACATTTCCCCGACTACCCGGCGGACAAGCAACCAACCCCCCCAAGCGCGCAAAAAGCAGCATGCGCGCGAACCGACGCGTCTCTCCTGTCAAGCACTCTGCTCGTTTCAGAGAGTTGCGTCTCGACGCACTCATTTTTTGGTTCTCTTTTTTTTTTTTGTACAGTAAACGTAAATAATTCTTTCGACGCATAAATAATCTCCCGTTCGACGTTAATATTTTCCACCGCTTTTCAATCGATAGCCTTAATGATGACTGACTTCTCATTATCTCACGTCCCGGCTTTTTCAATTATTTAATAAAATAAAATCAAGCAAAAAACGTCTTATTAAACGTCGGAGTCTGTTTTTTTAATTAACGTTTGAAAGATGTTTACGCTTCACGCTCGGTTGCGGTCATTTCTAAAGTTTGAACAAAGTTCGTGCTCATGTTCAACAACTGTTTGTTCTTGAAGCGAAAAAACGGCTCGCTCGTTTATCGGTCGACGTCTCTATCGATCGGGTTGATCTTCAATATCTCGACCGATCGGAACGGAGGAGGCGAGATCTCGGAAGTCGCGTTGCTGCAAAACGGTTTAATTGTTTCCGTTTTCGAAGCGCGTTTACGTCCCCGAAATCTCGCGTATCGAACTCAAATACAAATGTAAATCTTTCATCGTCTTTCTACTCGCAAGTATGCCGATTCGGTCTATCGCCGTTACTGCGCAGCGCTACTGACAATTGCGCGTTCCCGCGAACAGATGAAATTCTACCTGGACGGAAGTGCGCGTCAAGTTACGAGATGTATACGGTATCATTTTGCGAAGTAATTATTGTTTCCTGCGGAAACGCACAAGGTTCATTGATTTCTCGTTGCGTCTCGTTCGAGTTCGCAATATTTTGCCGGGAAATATATGTTGAGCCGGTAAGGCTTTCTATGTTTTCACTTTCTCTTTCGTTCGTTGTGATAATTTATTTCGATAATTTTCAACAGCAAGAAGCAAAATCAATGAACTTACGAAACAATATACTAATTCGCGCGCCCTCCCACGCAAGTATATTTACATATTAATAGTGTGAATAAATATTAATATTTAATTATAAGTTTTCAATATAGCATATGCGCAATTGTAAGAATACAGCGAAACGAGTTTCAACACGGTAATTAAATTTCACTGTTATACGCGCGAAACTAGATTTCTTTGTTTTTAAATTAAAAATCTTTTTTTTTAACTAAAAAAATCTTGTGCTTAATTTAAACAATAGCTGATTTTCATCCAACTCTCTTTTCTATCGTTTCTGAAACACGTGATTAAAAGTGCGGATCATCAATATTTAATCGACCTAATTATTATACACATTATATTATACATATTATATTCTGATAAAACTCGAAGCTGTTTATTAAATTTGCGTTTCCCAAAAGTCAACAGAATTCTCTTCAGAATTTTCTTCATCGTTCAATAAATACAAATCAACGCAGATTTAGAATCAAATGCACACGTAAAAAAAAAAAAAAACAAAAATAAATAAATCCACGAATAGCCGCTCGAGATAATAAGATTATTGCGCGCTTTGTTTGTCACATGTTTCGAAAAATCTCAAAGTAAAAATCTCTAGAAGCTAACTCGTTATATATATAATGATTGTGCTCTTTTAGCGAAAGTATAATCTGATTATGATATAATCACGTGTACGAGTATCGGAGACAAATTAATGAAAAGTGTCAAGCCTTTTTTTTTTTGTAATTTTTTTTTCACGGACGCAATAAAGTTTTTAGGGGATGGGTTTAAGCGCTTTACAAATGTTTACTGTTTTTCTTTTATTAAAATAATTAACAAGGATTAAACGTAACATGCACTTATGGAATTCTGTATGTGTGTGTGTGTGTGTGTGTGTCATATCATATTCGTCACTCCCTATGTATAATCCCAAAATGCAAATTTTTAGAGAAGAACAGTTTAAAGGTTTACAAAACTTCATATGTTTCCCTAGTTAAGAGAGTCTTTCCGATTTCAAATTTTTACTATTTTATCTATTTTATGAATATTGTTTTTTAATATTTGGTGACCATAAAGAACATGACTTTCCAAGTGTCACCATGCAATAAACTGAAAATCCCGTATGTGACATTTATGTAATTATACGTAGGGAGTGACGAATATATATATATATTGTTGCACCGTGGTCACCGTGTTGCATCTCAGTCGATCGATCGCTAGACGCAACACGGTGACCACGGTGCAACAATATGTATAATTTTGGTTTTTGAAAGAAAGTCATTCATTGTCTGAAGCATTGTCATACGATTGATAAATATCCAAACAAACGACAGCAATATCACATTGCCGTTGTCCTTGACAAGAGTTTCATTCTTCGGAAGAACAAATGTCAAACGCTGACTCAATTATCGCACGTAGTGTTTGTGCGACGACAGCTCGTCAAATTTCACTTCGAGCCAATTTTTTTAGATGCGGAAATAAATGGGAATCGCGCGCGCGCGCGCGTCCAAATGTGAACTGACATCTAGAGCGTCCGTTCCGGCGAGCTATCGCCGCAAACATCACGTGCGATAGCGAAGCGTTTGACATTGTTCTGAAGAATGAAGCTCGTCAGTGACAACAGTATTTGTGTCGCACTATCCAAACGTCGTTTCAAATACTTCGTTAATTGCGTCTCGTAATGTGCTTTTATACAAAATACGAATTATATAAAAAAATTTTTTTAAAAAACTTTGAATTCAAACCTGTAACCATTTTTCTGTATCACGCAAGAATTAAATGAAGCGCGAACACACAAACGTTTCTGCAACGTTTTTATACACAAAAAGGGAATAGTCTTTATTTATTGTACTCGGTGTTAAAATTTTAAATCATTGTATATATATTTAAGTGTTATCGCTTACAAATACAAAGAATTTCAACGGCCCTATATTCGTTTTACATGTCTTCGGTATCGCTGTCGGAATCCTCCGCCATTGCTTGCCGCGCCTTCGTCTCGGCTTCGGTCTTAAGATCGGCCGGCACACGCTCGTGCCTGCCCTTGGTGTGTGCACCAACCCAACTCATTTCCAATTCGAATTGCTTGTCCTTCAATTCGTCATGAACGAGATAGATGATACGAGCGGCCTCCTTTACCAAATCCTTGCACGTCATTTCTGACAATTTCAGTTTTTCTATTTCTGTTTTCGCCGACTGTTTTGCTTTACCTGCGAAACAACATTAAGTGCAAAATATGGGATTTCTCTCGCGATTAATTTTCTCGCAATTTCTCATTTTCGGTTTCACTTACCTACCGCACAGCCGTAATAACCGTACGATACTCCTGACGGATCTATCATGTACAACGCCGGACCGTCTGATTCATAGGCGCCGAGCAGGACGGAACAACCGTAGGGACGCACGGCTGAATAGAGCGTGTACGCGTGCATGTACAGAGAAACTCTTTCGTTCAAATACTTCAACGGAATACCGACTCCGTACTGCGCTTTGTAACTCGAAGCTTCGGATCTCGCGATCTCTGCTATCTGCCTCGCGTCCGATATTATGCCGGAGACCGCCATGCCAACGTGCTGATCTATGTTGAATATTCGCTTGTTGGCACCAGGCTCGTAAAGTTTTGACGTTACTATCTTTTCGACGGCAAACACCACGCCATCCTTTCCTCGTAGGCCGATAACTGTTCTGCAATAAGAAATGGCAATATTTAAATAAAATGCACGTCGGCATTTTTCTTTCAATGTTTCAATCAGATGCAGAGAACATGAGGACAGTGTTCTCTGTGCTCGTATAGAAACAGACTTGTCAGACACAAATACTTGATCAAAGAACCGAGTTTGATAGCACGAGATATATGTTGATATACTCACCCTCCATTTTCCACGGCTTTTTGAGCGTATTCCACTTGAAACACGCGTCCGTCCGGCGAAAACTGCGAAGCGGACAGATCGTACTGAAAGAAACAACGAGGTTAGATTTCTGTATATCAACTGACATGTCACGTTCTGCGATCGATTTTCGCTTAGATCTCGCGTAACGCGTGTATACGTACTCACCCCTGTGCCTATAGAACTCATCTCTCGGAGAAGGTGCGAAGCTAGAAAATCAAGTACGAAAAATTTGTTTACACGCTCGCAACGACGTGAATCGGCGAAAATCAAACAACTCGGCGACCTCTCTCAACTCAACGCCAGTCAGCGCGACTGTCAGAATAGGTTGGGCGAGAACGCGAATGCAACGTTCTCTAGCGGCGGATGTCGATAACATGAGACATTTAATTTCAATGATTAAACGAAATTTATAAACGAATGATGTTTTATTTTATATTAAAATGTCTCGATTTGAAATCGTGTTAAATGAAAATCGAGTCATCGTTGATCGATTTATTGTTTACGTGTTTAAAACTTTATTCTACGTAAACAAAAATATCTGTTTTATATTTTATAAATCTGTGTTATGGGAACTAATCGATTTGTACACACTTTGAATATATTTTGAATATATTGTAGACGTGTTGAATATCCAACACTGTCTTTTTAGTACAGGCAGTAGCTTCAAATGCCTTTGCAAACGAAGTTGCATTTTTTTCGGAGTATTATTGAGGCCATTATTGATGCGGCTTTTTGTGTAAAAGAGGAGATTTCCATATTTACTTACTTATCTATTCAATATTAGTCACGTTATTTTGATTAGCACAACAGCAAAATATGATATTCGCAGAATAATATAAATTTCGTAGAAATTTACGTCAAGTAGAATGAGAGCGGGTGCAACTGACATTTGAATTGATAATTCTGTTGAATAATGTTACGCAACGAATGTAACAAGATTGTTACATTCAAAGGGAATACGTATATATATTTTTTATATTTAAATATAAGACCAAGAGATTATTGAAAACGCAATCTAATTTTGCAATCTTTATTTTGTTTTTTTTTTTTTGCTAATCACAGAGTACATATATATGTTATATAATATTGTTTAAATGTTCTGAAGTGTTTTTATTTGCGATAGAACAAAAGAAAGAACAAAAATTAAAATAAAATGTTCGTCGTACACACGCGTCGTAGAAAATTGTCTACTTATCTTGTGTTTCGCTTCGCAAGAAATTATTTATATTTTCTTTTTTACAACTGTACTCCGGTGGACATTGCTCAATGCTGCCGTACTCGATCGCCTTCCGAAATTCAGCGATCGTCTTGTCGTAATTGTATTTCACGGGTAAGCTCCTGCAAAAATAAGAGTTTTTCAATTTGTAAGTAAAACAAAATATCTCGCATTTTATCTCCACAACGTTTTATCAATATCTCAAGAAATGATGTAAATTGTGTTTAAAAATAACATGAGATACACCAGAATTGCATATTCCATATTTCTCGCGCATAAAACACAAGATTTATCTAATCACATTTTTTCATTTTTTTTTTCTTTTATTTGCATACGTACTGCGGCATTAATTTCATTGTTTGCAAAAGCATTTCCGCCGCGCCGAGATATTCTTTCGCGATGTGCGGCTCCTCGCAAGCGGCTCTGTACAAACAGGTGTCACCGATCAGATATCCAAGAGCTAACGTAAGCTCGCCCTCGGATACGATATTTTCTAGAATTAACAGAAAATCGCAATTACGTTCTCTTCTGATAAGTGTTTTAAAACATTGTTACCTTCGTGCAATTTATCAATCTACAGTCTAAAGCGGAATATATTCAATATATTATACTACACACACACACACAATATAAATATAATATAAATTATATAATATATAATAACTATAGAATAATTAATATAATATAACATAGTTATGACTGTTATATATTAATTTTTGAAAACATTGTCGAGAAAATATTAGTCATGTTTAAAGAGTTAACATATTTGTTTCAAAAAAAAAAAAAAAACGATTGCCTGTAAAATATAATACCGTCTTCTAAATCGCGTCCTTTGTAACCGTGACTTCCTATGTAGCCGGCGCCAAATACCACCGCTTTGAGCACCAAAAGTAGCAACAAACTCGAGAGATTTAAATTGAGCACCTGCGAGAAACGATTACGATTATTTTTCATCGATCTAATTAATAAAATGTGTCAGCAGTTAAAACAATTGAAAAATTAGAAAAAAAAAAGATTCTTGTCTCTAATATTTTGATATCAATATTGTTTTTTTTTTTTAATTTTACCTGGCTGCTGGTCGCCGATCTTTGCACGAGTTCCTTCGCGATCTCGGCCAACATGGAACCGGCGTAATTATTATTATCGCCGGCTCTTCGGTTTTCGTTGACACGAGCGTGCACACTGCAGCTCATTAGTGAGACGAGAAGCAGAAGCACTCGCACGTAATTAATCATCATTTTTCTCAACACGCGCGCGTAATTACCGAATTATATACGTTCTCTTCAGCGGAAGATAAATATCGAACAATTGTTCAAAGTGCCATCTTGTTCTTTTTGCAACGAAAACAAATACGCGGCGGAATCCTTTTATGAAAATTCTTATATTCTACAAAACAAAAGAATATTTTTTTATCTTATTACAAATGTATGCAATATGTTTTTACGATTGAAGTATCGCCGAAACTTTACTCGAATGTTTGAAGGCGAATTAACGTCGCCGCCGTTGCAGCCGCGCACTTTTATTTTTTTTTTTTTTTTTTTTTTTATCCGCGTCCATCTGAGCCCGAAGTTGGCGACCGTCATCTTCTTGGATTTTCTCCATTGTGTAGACCACGCAATTGTTAATGACACCCATTATTCGCTCTCCAATGCTCATCCTCCCGCGCACTTTCCCGCACAGGTTGACGGAAATAAGCGGTGAAAGTGGACAAACTTTTACCCGAATAAGACGTCCCCGATGTTCAATTAAACGCTGCGCTTGCGTGAAAACCCGCATTCGATCGTCTTTCATTGTCAATTCGCGTTCCGAAAAGAAACTCGCGTGTGCGACTGGCGTCGCCAAAATTAACAATTAATTGTTCGCGAAAAATTTCGACAAAACGTTGTTTCGCAAATAAACAAAAATTTCGAAAAAAAAAAAAAAAAAACGAAATATATCGCGCAGACTCTGAAGCACTTCCTCGGCGAGACTTTCGGAATGACGAACGTTCGTCGGGGGAGCGATCGGTCGCGCAAGTGCGAATTATCGATCGAAAGTCGGCGATAGTAAACTTCGAATTTCGTATCGGAAACTATAACTTTTATTTCTATAATTTTTCGTAACTCGCGACACGGTAGTTGAACGCGCGTGAAACCGTCATTTTAGCGATTGTGGGCGGAATAATTGATGAACTCGCATAAACGTGAATCGTCATGTAATGAGGCTATAGACTCTTTCATCAAATATGCATCGACGGGAGCTCTAGTTACGCGAGCAATTCGTTCGCCGGGGGGGAGTTGATCAAGTTGCTCGAATATTCACCGACGAAACTAAACGGGGGAAGGGAAACCGAGCTTATGATGAAAACGAGAAAAATATATCCCTCCAGTGTTTTCTGCATATTTAATGTGAGAGATCCGGCTTCTGCGTGCAGGCTCCATTAATACTCGCAACCTGTTATTTTTTCGTTTCGTCACGTTCCGCCCCCTCATCTTCTTTTCCTCTAACACTTCCCTCATTCCTTATTCATCTCGTTCGTCTCTACGCGCGCACGTGTAACGATGCGAAACTTTTGTATTTCGCTTTCGAAAAATTGTTTTCGACGAGTAATAATACACGTCGAACAGTTTTTCGCAATGCCAAATACTAAAAAATGCACACGAAAACTCAAGAAGTTACATAAAAATGATAAATTATGAGAAATTTGAATAAAGAATAACAATGTGTAAATTACAATTGTATAAATTTTTTATGATTTCTTTTTTTTTCAATGAGATTGTCCTTTTAGGGGAAAGAGTTTCTTCAGATATTCGTTCGAAAGAACTTCTCTCGTGTCGTCAACACGTGTAATTAATAATTTATTTCTATTTTAATAAAACATTTCAACATTGTGTCTAGAGAAAAATATTTTATTTCCGTCATACTCAACACAATAATCTTGTTAAACAATCGTCTCGTTTGAATTGTTGGAAATCTCAAAATGTCCTCTTCGTCACGGAAATAAAAAACGACATATAAGCCAGTGATCTCTTCAGAATCTACAATCGATACGTAAGATCGATATCGTAAAAAAAAAAAGATGAATTACAATAAATGTAATTCTAATTTTGACGATAAAAATAGAACGATTAATCGAGACGATATTTTTGTGTACCTCGCTGTAGAGCTTGCGGTTGAACGAACAGAAACGTCCGGCGGTGATGTGCAATGGCAATCGAGCGCGTTGCATAATGATCATTAGCGATTTTGCCTCGCACGCTGACAGGTTGTACCAACTGCAGTCATACGCCGCGTACGCTATTTTCGTGCTCTGGAACGTCAAGTTCAAACAATGCCAAAAGAAGCCGTACGAGTAAGAAACCGTAAAAATAAAGCGATCGCTATTTCAATACGTGTGTGAGCCGATAGTTGAGATCACGTGCACGCGGCAAAACTATTACTTTAATTTATTTAAAAAATAAATTTATTGCTATTGTATCAACATACTGTAAAATTATCTATTCAGTTAAACAAAAGCAATTTAACAATTTTATAACAATTTAACAGACAATTTTAATTATCAAAGAGATCTTCGATCAATGTGATTCATGGCTGGATGTACGAAATATATTTTTAAACGTTTAAATTATTATACATAATAATTCGAACTGAATTCAATTTGAAACTTTTTTACTCTCTCTCTCTCTCTCTCTTTGTATATATATGCATAAATTTATTGAAAAGGCGGTGCAAACGTAGCGTGACAAAAGTGCGTATTTCGGTTTCGCTTTTTAACAATTCAAGGCGTCATGCGAATTGCTTTAATACGAAAGCGTGCACCACACTTAATGACTATTGTTCTCTTAATTATACGGCCGGGAGAGGGGGATTGTGACAAAGTAATTTCGCTTTCCAGGTGCTTTAGCGGCGGAATAATAGTTATTCAACAATTATCAGACTGAAATATATAGCACGTTATTTATCAGCAGCAAATTCTGTTTTTTGTTCAAAACTAAATATTTTAAAAAATATTGGAAAATTGAAACTAAATATTTTGTCTGATAAATGTGTGTACAATTAAAATAAATCATTATATCAGGATACGTAGAAAGACATATGTATGTAGAGATTTACACTATCGATCGATACATCGATATATCGATAGTGCCGGTTTTTTCAATGTTACCTCGACAAGAAGATTTTCGCCGATGTAACAGTACAGATACAGCTGCAACATTATGTAAATTATATAAGTCAACAGGACAATGAGTTGAAAGACGAAGAGTTCGTTAGTATTGTCTTCGCTTATTGTCTACAAAAACAAACGAAGAATCGGTGACGACAGTGCAAAATCCAATTTTTGTTTTTATTCTTTTTATATTTCTTTCTATGTCAAGAGACTCACCATAACTATTTCTAAACACTGGAAACAGAGTTGGAACGAGCAGCCCATCATTTGCATCAACAGCATCATGTTGAATGAATTTTCGATTGTTTCTGCAAATCTTACGGAAAAACGTCACTGTGAAGAAAAACGTTCTTTACATAAATCTCATTTTTATTTTCAGCAAAAACAAACGACGTCTAAATCTCTTGATAATTATCACAAGAAACACTCGTTTTACTACACATGTGTCGTGACGAGATTTCAAAATAAGATCGGAAATTTATTAAAGTTATATTATTAGATATGTAAATATTGAATGTAAGAATTCTCAACGTTTTAAATATTGTTTAAAATATGGTGTTTCAATATTAGTTTCTAACTGTATTTTTTTACATACAAATACTTTGTTGTAATTATTTTTCAAATAAATGTTCGACCAGTATCATGTTCGGTTAATGGGACACAAGTGCGTTACCTCGTAATAATCTTCTATTTCTCTTATGACGTTTCATTTCGCGTAATTTTCGCTGAATTGATCTAACCTGTTGAGATACTCGTGCTTCCTCGCGATATTTCTCAGCTTCATCTGGAACTCCGCTCGCGAAAAAGCGCGCAGATTCGTCAGCTCGCGGCGCAGATTCGCAAGCTGGCCGCACGTATGAAGCACCAGGGTAGCGATGAAGGTGTCCACCGCCGTGTAGGCAATCGTCGCATACATCGTGGCCACGAATTGTCCCGCGAAGGTCAACTCGAAGAGAGGACTGTTGGTCTCGTTGTAAGGAAAATACGCGCGGAACAGCATCTGCCGACCGGTGCTGCGTATCGCGTAGCATCGAAACACAATGTACAACACCACCAAGAACTGCACCAACATGGTGCTCCTTATGGATAGATTTCTAGTGATCTTCGCTATGTCCTGCATCGTGCTGCGATTCCGTTTGTCCGCGACCGTCCGCCAATCCCTCGTCACGTACGACATGAGTGTCTTCATGTCTTTAATTGACAAAAAAAACGAATATATCGGCAAAGCTCAAGACACTAGTTTCGGAGATTTTTAATTTCTAGAGTTTTAATAAATTGTAATTTAGGAAAATATTAACAATTGCTTGTAATTAGTTACTAAAGTTTTAATCCGTTATTTTATAAATCGTGGATGAGAAGATACTTCCCCGAAAGGATGTGACACATTTTTTTCGTAGACACGTAAGTTTAACAAAGTGTTGAAAACATACAAAACATTAATAACATTGTATAATGCGTGAAAAATTTATATTTTATATTATATTTACGTGCACCGTTAAACCAAAACGTAACGGTCTTCAACAGCGAAATTGTAATCGATAAGTTTGCCAGGGATAGATTTTCCACCACCAGATCGAAGTCATCCCAGATAAACGCCAAATTGATCGACTGCGGCACGCATATAAAGCAAAGCATCGTTAGAATCGGAAAGATCACTTTGTAACTCGAGACATGACTGAAGTTCTTCTTCTCTTCCGGCCAAATTCCCATAAACATCATAATGTAACAATTCCATCCGTACATGAGTTTCGAATCTGCCTTTTTGAGCGAACAGAACGAATAATATTTTTTTTTTGTTTGCAATTCTGCAGTTTGATTATTTATTTGATTGTGTGTGTGTTTTTTTAGAGGATTTATATTATCTGAATTACTTAAAAAGATAATTTGTTCTAAATATTGCATAGAAAAATATCGAATACAAAAGTACTTCAAGAAATTATGTGCGTTAAAAAAAACATTGATGTGATCGCGGAACAATTCTCAGTTTTTGTTTTAATATACTTTTTTATCAATTTAACGCAAGTTGTTTAAAACATTTTTTATGTTTATACAAAGTGTTTAGATTTGACGAATTTGAACAACTCTTTAAAACGGACCTGTCGATCGACATCCATTGAAGTATTCGCGACAACAACGTTAAAGTAACTGAATGGACAATCCATCTTCGAGCGCAAGCGAGTTCTTCCTCGACGCATGCTCTTCGAGAATTGTATTGTAGTATTAATTTTTTTTTTTTTTTTTTCAAAATTTTTCTTACGCGCGCAAAATGGTCTCGCGTTAATAGCGACGATATTAATCTTTTAATAAAAAGAAATAAAGTATATTTTATTAAATTATAAATTTTATCGCAAAAAAATTTGAAGAAGAAACAACAAATGCTGGCGCGTTCACTTACATTGTAAGTCTTACAATACGAAGGTTCCATCTGTCGTAGAAGTTCACAAACGCGCGAGCGGCAATGCCTCTTATGATCATTATTGTGTGTTTACGTATACATTCATAAAAAATCAACCGATGATAAACATAGTATTCGTATAGATATATAACGAGCTGCTGTTTATTTTGCAAGATCATATTAATAAGTAAATATAATTAGCGTTTTATGCGCAATAAATATAGTTCGTTAATTTTAATTACTACCTCTTTACATATTATTGCTTTTTTTACTCTTTACTGGTCATAGCCAGCAATACTGATAAATAACTAGCAGACGTTTTTAAGATCTGAAAGGAAAATTGATTTGATTGATCGAAAAGTCGAGATAGAAAAATAACAAATTAACTCTACAAGTGTAAGGTTTTATTTTTGTGAAATGATATATGTGTAATTGTGTGTGTGTATCACTTACAGTACTAAACAATTCCAACGAGAACGGACTGAATTTTCCTGCCGTTATCTTAAACGGTATGTTTGATCGCATTATTATAATAATCAAAGATATCGCTTTTCTCGGAGATAAGTCGTACCATTCGGAATCGTAAGCGGATTGCGCCATGCTTGTACTCTGCGCAACAAAAATATTAGAGAATATAAAAATATTCACTAATATGACAAAGAGTGATGGCACAAAAAGATCTGTTTTTTTGCACGTTTTTTGGACCTCGATTTTTAAACTTTTGTTTATGCCAAATATGATGGAACATTAATTTCAGAGAAATTTTAAGATGAGCATAGGCACAGTTCCGGAGATGTAATGGGGCAGGAATAAGATTTTTCTATGCAAACATCATAATATCGCATATCGATATGCATATCGCATATCGAGATATATCGCATATCGATATATCGACCTTGGCTTTTTGTTTCTAATTGCCGATTCCCGCAAAATGTTAAAATTTGATTACGCCATGCATTCAATCACTTTCACTCCCTTGTATCCTCGGAACCGCCTCATCTTGAAATTTTACTGGAATTAATGTTTCATTTAATAGTATTACCATATTTGTGCCATGAAAAAAAGTTTGAAATTCGAGGTTCAAAAAAACAAAAGGGCGAAATTTGCCCCATCACTCTTATTAAAAAAAAAGAAACGCTCTTTCAAAAGTGTTTACAGAACAGTAATTTTCTATATTTTTTTCTATTATATATATTTTATACAAAATTTAAAATACAAAAATAATGTACTTAAGAAGCATATTGTTATAAATTTACCTCAGTGAGAAGCTGCTCGCCAACATAACAATAAATAAAAAGATGCAACATTGTGTATATTACGTGTATCATGAAGAATACCAAGCCAACAAGTGGCAGCTCTGCTTGGTCTTGACCCACCGACTATAATAAAATAATAAATCTTCAATACGCATATTTTTTAAGTAACATAATACTTATTATTACTTTTGTTCATTGTCTTCGGAGAGACTTTTATTTACATGTACACATACGAGAGAATATTTTTCAGACATTCGCGTAAAAGGTGCAAGTCAATTTTGCGATACTCACCGTAATCATGCGATATCCGGTTAGGCAAAACATCGCCGTGGAGATCATTGTTTGTCCGAGCAAAGTGAAGGTGAAGCAATTCTCAATCATGATGGCAAATCTGAAAATAAAACGAACTTGACAAACTTGCGACATTTTAACAGATTTTGCGCTTTTCATCTTTCCAAAGCCGGGGCCAAATAAACTTGAAAAAATATGGACTTTTCTTTAAAAACAAAATCAAAATATTAAAATTTATATTTAAAATTAAATTAAGGACTTACCATTCTGTACAAAATGTACGTATTGTATTTCATTTTTTGGATGAGGATGAAATAAATTGATAGAACGTTTCAAACATATAATGTAAAAATTTTTTCACTTTCTATTTTACACAGCAGCGAATGTTAGCTCTCTAGATTAATTTTGATTTTAATTTTAGAATTTGAAGATTTATTTTATTTACTAATTATGAAATTACATTTATTTCTATACGTAATTATAAATTTTCTTAAGCTTAACGATTAAAAAAGCCACGAATAGCATTGCGAAACGCGTGTAAAAGCCAACCTGGAAAGCTCTTCGTGTCTGTGCACGATGAAGCCCAATCTATTCTCGTACTTGGAGAAGTTGTTGCTCCGCGTGACGTCCACGAGATTTCTCAAGTGCGTCCTCAGCACCGTCAGCTGACCGCAGAGATGTAACACCAACACCGCCAGAAATGTATCGAAGGTCGAGTAACAGATAGCCGTGAGGACCGTTCCTAAGAACTGGCCGATCCACGTGATCTGATAATTGGGACTCTTTCTGGTGTCGTACGGGAAGATGGCCGGATGCAGAAGACCTCCTAGATCGGCTTCCGACGTGTTCTGCATATTGCTCCAGACTTGGAGCGCGATAAAGGCCGTGAGCATCAGATCAATCTGGCGTTCTTCAGCATCGTCTGTCTGTTCATTTCTGGTATCGGTTGCGACCAGTCGTTCAATATCTGGCCGACCAGTAGCTTCAGAACTATTTTAAAAAAATGACGAAATTATATAAAATCGTGAGTTTTTTTTACAACGCGTTTTGTACGTACGTTTAAAGTTACTAGAACGCATGAAATGCGCGGTAATTAATTTCTTTAATCTAAAATCGTGAGCGATATAATCTCTCTACTAATAATTGCGCTGATAATCAGCAGACGCGTAATTGAAGCTTTCGCAATTAGATTTAGAATTATTTTGTCTCACATGTTTTACTCATTAACGTATAAACTATTATTAATTAACTACTCATTAGAGCGTGAAGCGTAATTAAATTTAAATACCTCTTCCGTGATAGCGCAACACCACCTGTTTGATAACTGTGCAAGCGATTGGCATGTAGATCGACAAATTCTCCACTATCTCATCGAGAGTCGTCGACTTGACGATCAAAAGCACAGTCTGAGGCAGACATATGAACAAAACTGTAACGACGGTTGACGACCAGAACACACAGCTGGAAACACATCGTTTCAACTTCGAAGTCTTTGTCGGTTCGGGCCAGACGCCCAAAATTGTCAGATTAAATCTGTTCCAGCCCATCGCAAATTCCATTCAGTCACAAAGAAAACAAAAATATCGCGTGTGATTGATAAAAAATAATAAATTTTAATTATCAAGATGCGCGGAAGTTTATTTAAATTTGATTGATATTTACAACAGGAAAGAATATATTATTGTTTTACTAATAAATTTTCGGTATTAATAAATGTCAGACACAAAAAATACGCGGTAGAAAAAAAGAATACGAAATATCAGCTGTTTCTTTACAAGATCACGCAGATTATTTCGGACATTTGTTTATTTGTTATTCATGTTTTTTAATCTGATTCGAGACACTTGAAGTGTACCAAAGCGTCTACCAAAGAGACCTTAGATCACACTGCGCGTCTTGTGATCGCAACAACGTGCAGTATAGACAGCCGAAAATTTTTTTAGATGGTTCCGCAACTTCAATGTTTCGACAACTGATCACTTCTTTCAGATATACCCGAAAGGATTGCTTATTACGCATGCTCGCCGACAAGAAGAATGGTGAAAAATTGATCGCAAAAAAGAAGAAGAAGTTTTAATCGTCCGATTATAACCAAGAGAATAATTCATCACGTACACGTAGACACAAAACGCAATAAGAGGGGGGCCTCACCAGTATTTTGCAAATTTGCATGACGAGCGTTCGCGATAAAATGTCCCCCCTCCCCGAAAAAATCGTAAAAATTATCTTGCATGTTTGATTGTTTTGGCTAATTTTTGAAAATAACAACTCTTGGGCCTTTAAGTTTACAGATGTAAGACAACACATTGTCGTTATTTTTTAATAAATATGTTTTAATGACACTGAAGACACATTTATTAAAAAAGTAATGAAATTAGTGTATTTATACAGCGATGTTGACGAAGGTGACGATTGACATGATATTTTTTCCGTTGTTTTTCTCTTTTCCCAACGCGGAAAGTAAACGTACAAAAGACAGAGTCCAGAAAGAGAAAAGTGCTACTTCGAATCGAATAATTGCACAGGTTTTCCGAATATAAAAAATACTTGATTGTCTCATCGGTCAAACAACTTTAACCTCGTGCAATATATTTCTTTAAATCGTATACTATATCGTCATCTTCATGTAAGAACAATTAAAGTGTGTGAGATTTGTTTTGCTGAGCAAACACGTAGGTATATTCACCAGAATTCATACAAATAGTATACAAAACTTTATCCAGTTATTCGAACAAATCACTTATGCGAAATTAGTTGAGGCAACACTCCATCACGTTACTCTACACCTTTCATTGTCACCAATGTAGATAAGTATCCCATTGACGTTTTTATTGACTGGACATAAAAACAGAAAATAATATGTTACATTTATATCACCATAAAAAAACATCCATTACAACACGCAATACAAACTATATATAATATAAAACAAATACGCTTTCCAGAAAAATATGTGTACTTCACAAATAATTTGTCACTCTCTTATCTTAATAGACAACTTACATTTCTAAACAATAATATTAAGTGACATTATATCCAGTAAATATATTACCCAGTTTTCTTGCAAAAAACAAATTAAATGCAAACTAAAGAAATGTTAGAATAATATATTTCTTATTCTGAAGATATCTTACTGCTCCGAACATTTCTATTGAAAACGTTCCGAATTTTCCGGCTGTCAATTTTAATGGATTTGCGGAACGATGCACGATGAACATCAAATCTCTCGC
>QVOB01007688.1:0-11055 GCA_014839585.1 Pseudomyrmex concolor | reverse complement strand
ATATGTACGGTCGGTTTTGTTACACAAAACGCACAAAGCTTGTACATTGTTTTCACATATTTCTGGCACATTTGCTTTATTAAAAAATTTTAATTATTTAAAAGATTTTTTTCAAAAGCAAATATCTTAATTAATTTACGCTATTGTCGCGCGGCTGTTTATTTTATATTTTTATTCTCTTTCTCTCTCAGCCTTATTATAACTTTAAAAGAAGATTGTATAATTATCTATTATTTGATAATTTTTAATTTTTATTTTGTTATTTCTTTTCTCTTTTTTATTTTTTTGAGTTTGTTAATTTTTTTCGCTTGAAAGGATTTTCCTAGAGCGCTGTCTAATATCTGTCTTCTCTTTGTTGTATTCTTTGTAAAACTCTTCTTTGTAACTCATTCTTTGTAAAACTCTTTTTGCATAATTTCTCACATTTGAAATTAAATTTACATAGGTTCATACATTTTTATTTAAGATTCAGAATATTCTATAATAGATAATGTGTTTGTAGTGCAGCGATTAAAAGTTCACTGAAAACATAAGGAAAGAAAACAAAGAAAAGTAAAGCATATTATTTGTTTGTCTGTTCTCCGAACATTTCGAAGCACGAAAACAGAGCGAAAGAAGAGCACAAGTTAAGGCGTGCGTAACATATAGGCTCGTTCTGCTTCACTTTGCGAAGATCGGGACATCAACCTCCTGAAAACGAGTTAACGTCGTCTTTGAAGCGGCTCGGTCATGCCACGCTGCACCGTCGGCATGCACAGGAATGGCAAACATCCCCCGGAATTGCACTTTCGCACCCCACGTTTTTCTCAAGATGAGGCGGCAATAAAAATATTGTTTACGATGGGAAATAAAACCTAACGCTCCCCACTTCACTTTCCTCTCTGTCTCTTTTTTTTCCCCTCATCCCGTCCCGTTCTTCCGCCGCCGCGAACCACCGAATAAGAGCATGCAGGAAAAAAAGGGAAGACGGAAACGAGAAAACGTCGTTTACCGCTCTCGCGCATTCGCGCGTCGTAACGGTCGCGCGGCGCGTGATATAAAATAAAATGAAATGAAATAGAATGAAATGAAACGAAATGAGATGAGAGCAACAAAGTTAGCAGAGACAGAGACAGAGAGAGAGAGAGAGAGAGAGAAAGAGAGAGAGAGAGAGCTTGGGAGAGAGAAAGGAGAAAGCGAGATGACAAAGAAGAGCGCGAAAATGAAACACGAAAAGTTGCGGGACAGTGATACGACACGAGGCACGCACGTACGTACGCACGCACGCACGCACGCACGCACGCACGCACGCACGCACGCACGCACGCACGCTTCCGCGCGTTAGCGATAAGCTGATGGATATTCAAAGTGATCCTATTAATTTTTTTGTCCGCCGGAATTTATAAATCCCAAAAGTTTTAAAGTTTTCAAACGCAGGCGGATCTAGTATTTTCAATCGTATTTATTCATGCCGTGGCATTTGAAAATAGTCTCTCGATTTTTATTCTCGCAAATGTTTCCACGTATTTGCTCACTTCGGTGAGTGATTTTACAGTTTATTCGGGACGGAGGGATAACACACATAGCGAAACTTGACAACATAAATAAATACCGTTACACATAAGATTAAAAATAAAAACAACTGCGATTAAACGTTATTTATCGGCTCGATATGTAATTGCTGAATTCCATGCGTCCGATTCTGGATTAGATCTGATGCAGATATCTATATAATGTATCTACCTATACAATGCGATCAAATTACGAACCAAGACGTGACGCTGCGATAAACCCTGAAAAGCCATAAAAATGCTTAATGAAATTCGGATATTTGGTAAAACAATGATACAGAGAAAAGAGAAAGCTAGGACTATTTGCTTATTCCGCGATAAAACTTTCCAGGCGCATTAATTTTACACCTGCGCGTGGATATACGGGCAACGTCGGCCGGAGCCGGATATGGCTCGTTGTTTTTGCATTGCCGCCAGTGCCACGGTGAGAGAACGCGGACGTACGGAAAATTTCGACGAAATGCAATCGCATGGAGGCGTGAATATATAACGTCGGATATCCACGATCCTCGTCTGCCGTATGGCGCGAACTGCCGCGCAACGCGCGTCGCAACTCTCCTCCTCGCCCGCTCTCTCGCTCCTTTTTCTTTCTCGCAAACTTTGCCGGAGAGTTAAAAGATATTGCGTGGCCGTCTAGTAGCGAAAATAACGAGGGATGTGTTTGCACAGTAAATAATTTGCATACACCGAGCGCATAAAGCGTGACGTTGTAAAAATGTAAAAGCGCGCACGCGACGTTGTTTGCGCATAAAAAAGTCATCGCTGGCCGCGAACGCATCAGTAACAAGAAAGAGCTAATATATTATTTCAATGAGTTCGATAAAACGTTCTTCGCGAAATTTCATGTTTAATACATGTAAAGTTACATTGATACGAAATTTTGCGTAAAACTTTTGTGAATTTGCGCAAAAAACATGCACGCACAAACATTTGCGCACATGAAACATACGAGTGTTTACACATACGGTGATATAAAGCACAGCACAATGTAAAAAAAAATACTTTTAATAAAACAGTTTTTTCTTTGTGCGGAGGATGTGTCAAAGCGATTTTCTATATTCGCGGACAATGAGAGCAGTTTCGATTTACATCATTAAACGTAAATTTGCTTTTCGCGACTGGCCTTTTTTTGCAGCGCAGTTTCTATGACGTCCATATTGATAAATATTGAAATAATATTTATCAATAAAGCGAATCTCTCGTGTGCCTTCATATCATGCGCACGCGCCCGACATATCTGCGTGCCCTTTGAATTTTATATCGTTCACTTTCATCGTGAAAAACATTTAATATTACTTTAGACCAGAAACAGGTATAAAGTTTGCGCAGGAGACGCGATATTACAGCGAGTTTATGAATGTTTAATGACATTAGAATATTCCACGGATGCGAGTGCCGTCGCCGCCGCCACCGCCTCCGCCGCCGTCGGGATTTTCACATTATACGTATTTCGTGATAAAAGTTTGCGTCACATCACACAATCCGCACTCTTTGGCGCGTCCAACTTTCAAGAAGCATTAATTTCACGCCTCGGTCAGATATACGACCGAATGCTCGGTTGCGTCCCGCCGTTTTTGCGACGGAACCCAAGCGCGCTGTTCCAGTAAATATACGACAGCGCAAATCCGCCCACCAGTTATTCCTGCGGCGCCGTGAAATTTCATCGAAGCAACCGAACGCACGTGGAAGTGTTCTCATGTTTTTGAACCAAGAATAACAATAGATGGTAGATGTGCGAATCGAATTATAAATTATGCGAGAATTTTAACGAAATTACGTCGAAAATTGTATTTTTGCGTGCTCAAATTTACCGTTCCGATGTTTTTTTCGTATTACTAGATTGTACACATCGACACGCCGAGACGTATTATGAAACATATTTCGATTGGCTATAAAAACCAACAGAATCAATAAAATAAATTAAAAAAGTTAACCAGGAAACGGTCGACAATAACGGCGGGGTGTACAATGGCCCGTGGTCTGGGCGGGTCGTATTCAACATCCAGTAAACCTAGTCGTGAAAAATAAGACGCGAAAAAGCTGAGCTTGCATCGTAAAAAAAAAAGAACGAATCTTGTTATTACGCTTGAAACAAACCTTTTATTAGCCAGAATATATGAGAAGATGATTGGAAAAAAGCACAAAATTACGCAAGAAAAATCGCGCACGAAGCTTGTGATAATTGATAGTTAAATAATTGCCGATGGAGAACTGTCGTGAAAACTGCGATATTGCTGTCATCGTTAAAAACCCGAATGCGTAATGTGAAAAGTACCAAAATGCATGAGTATCAAATTTATTTCGTTAGTGTTGTTCGTAATGTTATTCAGTATTAAATATTATGATGGATCCGCCTCGTTGTTTTTCGGTGTTTTTCTACTTTTTTTTCTCTGTCGAGAAAACAAAGAAGAAGATTAATTTTACCGTTGACAGCGCTGGAAAGCGCGACGTACAACTGTAAATAACAATTTTTACATACAAGATCGATTTAACGTTAAATCGATGAACTTTTGTTATTGTTTCTATCAGAATCGAAATAGCGCGACTGACTAACTGTTGGAATTTCCAGTTTCCTCAGAACAACTTTTCAAAGTTTATTAATTGCTCCTTCGTAATTAGACACTTATAACACGCAATTATAGGTGTTCGCGATTCGCAAACTGTGTACATACGTTGCGCGTTCATCGTGTATGCAGATAAATACTTAACGCAATATGCTGACTCTGACAAATATTATTACCGATTTCTATTTATTTAACAGACCAAGCATATTTTGCGCAAACACATAATGAATCAATAACACCGATTCAACACAATAAAAATGCATCATATATCCAAATATGCGCGTGCACGATTTTATTATATAGTACGACGCATAAATTTTACCACCACGCAACGAATCAAAAACCTGTGACAAATATTTACAAAAATACAAAATTGTTAGTTGTATGTGTCGCGCGACGAAATAAATTTGATAAAATATCTTCGTAATCCAGGCTAACGATGATGGTATTATGACACATGGAGAGAGAGAGAGAGAGAGAGAGAGAATTTTTTTTTTTAATTTTACGCTGACATTATTTTTGTCGAGAATTATTTTATGATCGTTTACCGTTTCTGTGCCCTTTAGAGAAATCTCGATCCGCGTCAGCACGATGCGCTTTATCCGTCCTGGAATTCCATCAGGATAAAATCTCGTCGTCGGGTCTCGTCGTCGTCGACGGCCACCGAGGGAAAATCGTGACTGGCGTCATAACGTTGTCTCGCGCGTGTCACCGGAATGCGTCGGCGCCGCTTTTAATGTCCGATTATCAATCTCTCGAAATGATTTCGCGCTCCATTCGCGTCCTTAGCTTCCAGCAATGAAGGACAGAATATTCATGAGGCAGAACGGCTGATCCTGTCAAGGTCTTTTATGCAAGTCGTTCGACCATCCACTTGACGATCCTTTGTTTAAGCGCGATAATTATTAATGGTATTTCGTGCTATCCTTCACTTCCTCTCTCTCTCTCTCTCTCTCTCTCTCTCTCTCTCTGTCTCTCTTTCTCTCGTCATTTCGTTCGCTTAGTTCACGATCAGTCGTCGTCAGTGTCGTCCGTGTCTCTCACAGACGTGAAGTTCCTTCCAACTAGCTCTGTGAGTTTTTCAAAGGTCTCGTTTTTCCATTAGATGCCATAAATTGTGGATCTGAGAAATTTCTGAAAGACAATGCAAAAAAGAAAGAGAGAGAAAGTTAATCAAAGATTTTTTCCGCAACATTTTGTTGAACGCTTTATTTAAACACACTTTAATTTTATTTGATTTAAATGCAAAAATTGTGTTTCCTCAACTTTTAATAAAACATTTTTAATAAAATTGTCAAGTTTGAATAAAACATTTTGTATTTGTTTTGGCGTGCAGTAGTACTTTCCGAATCAAGAGCATAAACTTGAAATTAGCAACAATGCTCGACAGTTTATTGAAACCAAACTGATCGATTGTGCTGAAATACATGCGCTATTGTTATCAAAGGAATTGCCACATTCACCATATATACGATAATAGGCAACAGTCGTGTGTCACGTGATTATCTTGGATAAAGTTATACAGAGGCATTTCTCTATTTCCGTGATAAACAAAGCGTGTCGTGTATCGAGAGCGTAATACTATTTAATAACCCCTTAATTCGGCAAACTCGAATCGAGTTTCACGTAGTAACTCACGATACGGATGTGTGCGCAAACGATACGATTATATGAATGAGCAGATATGCGTAAACGGCTCTCCAACGCGTTGCGCTACCGTAGTATTTAATCATTCCCTTATCCGGCAAACTCAAATCGAGTTTCTCGCAGAGTAATTCGCGATAGAGACATATTCGATAACTGTGCAGAATGAGCCACGTGCGTTGAAATTAACACAGTATATTATTCCGAAATATTCCATTTTGCTGGAATTAGAGCGACGAAATTAAACTTGAAAAAACGAAGAAAACAAGTTAGTTCGCGAATCATAATTCCATTTTACAAAATGTGTAGACAAAACAGAGAATGAATATAATTTTTATATTATCAAGTTTTTACATAAAACTCCGCAATAAATTATGGTTTTTATAACTTTAATTGTTATATGAGATACACATTATTTTTTTAAATTAAAACTATGTTACACGTATCGAGAAAATATGTTGAAATCCCTGAGAAATGTTAAAATCTCAGTGTCACGCACGCATGTACTCCCTCTATCGCTTTCTATTATCCTTGTGATGACTTCATATTACGAGAATAGATGGAATAACTGTTACGATGCGACACTCGCGGTTCTCCAATTTTCGTCATAATTTGAGAAGTCTGTGGAATCTCGTGACACGATCGCATGTGCGAACCCTATTACAAGAAGGTAACGCGCGGCAAATAGCATGCTCGAGGTCTCGTCAAGATCGTTCTTCGTCTTCAAGTGCTTCTCTAAGCAACTTAACATAGGAAGAGATCTGGAATTCGCCGTGCACGTACAAACGCCGCATGCACCAATACACGTCGCCAATTAACTGAGGCAGGAACGCAAAACGAAGATACTCGCTGTGATAGGTGCTTGTCGTAATTTCCGAGAGAGATTTTATTAGCTGCTACGAGCTTTTCGTGAACAATGAATTAGCAAGTACTACACACTTAGTTGAATAGGTTATTGAAACCGTTTATATTACCTCTTTCGTACTGTATGCGGATTTTCCGCGTTAAATGTAAATTTATTAATTAATTAATTAATTAATGTAAATTAATTTCTCTTACGAATATAAGTTACTGAAAATTAATATATTTTTTGAGAGAATAAAATATATACATAAGGTAATAATTATAAAGCGTTATTTCAAAATGAATTCATATATGAAAGAATTCATATATATTCACAAATATGAAGCAGAAGCAAGACAGTAATGCAAATAATTTGTTAAATAAAAACTATATTACTGTTAATATATTTTGACTTTACAATAATAATAAGTCATCTTCAGTTGGTGATATTTACTTAAAAAATCACTTCACGACTAAGTATTAGATAAAACAATTTCTCATTTTACACTGTTTTAATACATGTTATAACTTAATACAAAATGTTGTCAAATTAAAAGTAAAATGTACACAGATCAAACGTTTTGAAAGTCTAGAACTAAAGTCTAGAACTAAAGTCGAAACGTGATACAGTTGTATTTAACATATTATTAGCGTTACATATTGCTTTTAGTTCATATTTGTCGAATTTATACATTTGCTTTTAAAAATATATATTTTACGTCATCATAAAACTAAAAAAAAGCGTTTCATATCATTTTGCATATTGTTGAGTCTTTTTGACATACGCGCACAGAAATGTATCTAAATAAAATAATTAAAATTTTTTTGTTTTTATAAAATATCAATTTTTTTCAAATCTCTTTCGAAACGATCTTCTTTAAATTGTTAACTGTCTGTTCTCTAACAGCCACGAATGCGCTCGCAAAACGCGCGCGATCGATCAATACTCCGAAAACCAGTGGAAGCGTGTGTCCTCGAAAGCCGTGACAGGAAAAAAGTAGTACCGATAACGAAAGAGTCGATGGAGGAGTCTCTGTAGGTGGTGGTGGTAGCGTTCGAGAAGAAAAAATGAATTATGCGAAGAATCGAAAATGCTGGTCACGATGGAAACTCCGGGGGGTATTGTCCTGGCTCTCTTCCCTCTAGTTTCCTTTCTCCTCCACGTTCTGTGTCCTGTTTTTTTCCTTTCTATATGTCTTTTTCTGCGCATTCGTATGTGGAAAGAGAGAGAGAGAGAGAGAAAGAACGAAAGGAAAAACGCAGAGTGCGTGTGATGTATAGTATGTGTACAAGAGTCTTACGATGTCGTTTTCCTGATGGATTACCTATTTCGCGCACTTCTATCGCGTTCGGAATTGGTCCAGAAAACGTGTATTCATAGTGTCGCCGACGAACGAAATACGATTTTGTGCTGAATTACCAACATCTATCCCCAAACGTTCCATAAATCTTGATATTGACGGATTCGACGGATCCTTTTACGTAAGAATCCTTTGCGTAAAAGGCTGTAGACGCTGCGGAGTTTGTCGAACAAAAATCTCAAGTAAAACGTTGTCACATTTGCGCTTCTTTTTAATTTTTGTATTTCAACACAAACAGATATTTTTTATATAGAAAATATTTTATTTTTCGAGATAAATGTGTATAAAGAGAGAATAGATATTAAAAAAAAAAATCCTTTATATAAAAGATAACGTCGTGAAATATGTAGGATCTATACTACTTGCGATCTATACTACAGCCCACAAAAGGCATCTTCCGCATAAAGGAAGGAAGCAGCAAAAGAAGGTACATGATTTGAAAAGTTAGAATGAGGATAACATATTGCGTAATTTCTCAGTCGATAGGTGATCCTCGTTCGCTATCTCTCTATCGTCTCGAGAATACAGCCACGAGTCAAACACGCACATGCGCTGCTTCGTGCAAAAAAACAACCCTCATGAATCTTGGTGGTATCGAAAAACCTAGTGCTCGTGAGAATCCTAGAGACGACTTGATCGGATTATATCTTTCTCTTAAAAAATCGAGTTGCATATTTCTATTATATAAATAGCGTTATAGCAATTTACTTCTATCGGTTCAACATTACCTTAAGAAATCGCTTGACGGAAAATTTATACAGGACAACAATTTTATCGTATATCACAGTAGAATAACAATATGTTGTAAATTGACCGGCAGTAGTACAAGCGAACACGTTGCCCGACTGTTGCGAGTATCAAAGATAAATAGTATTCACAGGAAAAGTTCGGGTACATATCGGCGAAACTTTCGAAACAGCTTCGATAAATTTCAAATGAAAACTCTAAGTTCGCATAATAAAAGTCAGGCATAGTTTACATTTTCAGAGCTCTATTTTTTTTTTTTTTTTTTACATTCAATTGCCCCGTAATTCCTGTTTCTTAAACGTGTAATAAGAATTTCGAAACTTAACGAGCGAAAACTCTATCGATATTCCGAAAACGGGATGTTAACTTTTCACGAAGGCTAACAATTCCGAAGTCGATTCCAGAAAATGATGAAGTCGGAGGCGCCAATTAGCGCGACGGACGAAGATGGAAAGTGGTGGCCGGAAGGCAGAGCACGCCGTATTTTCATTTGGCCGGATCGCTCGTCATCCGGCAGTTAATCCTGGTCGAGGGGACAAGTCCAGGGATGAACTAGTCGACGCAACGGGATCGTTAGTTTTAATCGTTCGACTGCTATTAGTTCGTGTCATCCCTCCACCCGCGCGTCCAGTCTCCCTCATTGCGCTGATCTCTCCTTGTTCTCCGTTGTTGCCTCTTTGTCACTCACTTCGTCGCTTCTTCCCTCTTTCATGATCGAGTTCTCTCTCTCGCCTCGCTTTGCCGAGAGTCTTCCTCTACCTCGTTCGCTCCTTAACTGCATCCTTCTTGGTGCCCGGGCTCAGACGACATTATCGATGGCGGGCATTAAACGTCTTTTGCCTTTTCCATCTCCCCGCACGCCGTTTATCCTCCCAAACGTACCCGCACTCTCCGTGTGCGCGCCTCTTCCTCATCTTTCCTCTCGTTTTCTAACCGGGCCGACGACATTCTCGCTTGTGTCGCTTTAACGTGGATTTCCTACCCGGTGGCTTTTGATAACGGCTCGTGGTGGCAGCGTCTTTCGTGTTACAACAAAACTGAGATGGGGATGGTGGCGACGCTGAAAAATGAAGTGACTTGTGTATCCTGTTTTCGATAAGACTCCCCTCGCTCGTCATCCAGATCGAGAAGGTTCTTTTCTTCGCTCGTGCGCGGAAAACCGACACCGTCTAGTAAAACTTAAACGATTTCGGAATGAAAACTGAAAAGCTTCGTGACATATATGTAATCAACTTTCGACGATTTTAATTGAAATTTGATGGCATAGTAAAACCACCGTACACGCGCACAAAAGTTCTACGAAAGAACGACACGTTCAACTGGTTTTTCGTATAAATAGACTCCCGTTGGGCACACGAACGGCGAACAATGGCAATCATCGCACGCGAAAATCGAAAAATGCAATTCTATTGTTCACCGCGCCGTCAACCGAAAGGCGACAATATAACGATTGTAATTCTTTCTTAAATCTGAAAATGGTTAAATAATTGTATTTTTTATCTTTCCGACAGCCAATTTAAATACATTTTGTGTTTCTTTTCTCTTTGAAATATTTAACATACTCAAAGAGAGAGAAACAAAATGTGTGTAACAGACATACATTTTTGACATGAAAAATGTTTTATTTAAACATCACTTAGCTTTTTCGTAGATTTCGCCAGTGACCTACATTATTTCCGGCAGTTTTAAACGGGTCTCTCTTATTTTATGATCTTACCGTGTAGCATGCATAATTTAGCAGAAGATAGAATATCATTAATGCTCTCGACTGTAGCAAAAGCTTTTCTGAATACCGCCGCGGTGAACTTAAAGCTATTTTAAAACAGTGAGTCTCTTACAATCGTCGAGTTCTTTAAAAGCGTACGTGTGAAAATCCACCTAACATAGACGACAGCTACGCGGTTCAGTGGCTACGAGCATTTTAATGCAAATGCGCATCTCTCGACGATCTCCGCATCCCTGCCAGCAAGAACGGAAGACACTATTTTCGCGGTGAGATTCTTCTAACTATATTGGCCTCCACCCGTCGGTCACTGCGACCGTTGAGTTGAATTTAAAAAGTGAATGCGACATACTGGGTGTTCGGGAAAAAAGACCAATGGTAACTTGGTACATATTTAACATGTACATACCCAAACGAAAATACGACACATGTGTACGTTGTGAACGTTAATTTGCGATATTAGGTAAAACATGTCGTTTGCGCTTTTATAATGGCATTTCTTTCGAAACACTCGGTATAACAGAAAGACAAGATAACTTCATTTTGAATGTTTAGAACATGTTATAAAAGATGCAATTCTGTTATCCACAATATGATGACTATTCACATATCTATGCACGCCT
>QVOB01007686.1:0-51624 GCA_014839585.1 Pseudomyrmex concolor | reverse complement strand
ATACATTGTTGATCAATCAGATACATCAAATATTCTACTAGAGAGAAAAAAAATTAGCTGAGTGGTTTATTTCAATTGTTCGCGAATTATCAACAATTTGAGAAGAAAATTTTGGAGATATTGCAGAGAATTTTGTGTGTATATGTGTGCGTGTATGGAAATATAAATTTTACCATATTTTCAGTTTTGTAGAGTTAAAAGTACAATCAACAATATTATATCAAAATTCTCTATCATTTTTTTTCTAATTAAAAAAATTTCCGAAAACTGCTATTCGTTCCTCTTTCATTTTTTCGACAACTTCAAAAAAGATTCTCTTAATATATTGCAAGCATATATCGGTTTCAGCAATTATTAATGAGAGACAATAACTTTTCATCCCTGCAAATTTGAAGCTACACAGAGCTTCTCGTCGTTTATATAACTATGCCATCCCTCGTCTTTTTCTTTAAACCATAACAAAATCTCGACCCGTATTAGATTTTTCACTTTCAGAACCTTCTTCGCTGGCATCTTCTCCTTCGGCAGAGTCAGACGAAGTCTTTTTTTCTTCGCTAGGTGACGATTCCTCGACTCTCGATATCTCTTCCTTAGGTTCTTCTTCTTTTGTAGATTTCTCTTCCCTAAGAAACTTATCTTATGATTTTCTGTTCGTTAAATAATTATATAAAAAGTGTTTTCTAAGCAGCGATATTAACCCAAGAAACAAATAAGCAACTGAGAAGACTGAGAAAGACAGCGTGAATTTCGGAATCGATGACTTAAACTGCAAAACTGCATCTCCTTTCGTTTGAAACTTACATAATTTTGTTATGTAGATTATTAATTAAAAATAAATCACTTACGACTGAATCAAAGGCGCATCCTCAGAATCGGAATCTTTCTCTTTCTTTCGTTTCTTTTTGCTGACTTTCTTGTCATTGTCGGATGTGGAACCATAATATTCGTACTGTAAACACACATATGTATCTCATGTTATGAAAATCTGTTTGTCTTCTTGATAAGTGAGGAGAAAAGCTATAATAATAAATATACCTGATACAATGGCCAGAAGGACGCAAAGAAACCAACATCAGCTGTTAAGTTAGGTAGCAGCCATAAATGGCATCTACCCAATGTGGGAATCCACAGAAGACAGAATACAATCATCCTGAAAATAGCTAACGCTAGTATGAATATGAGAAATCCTGCGGCTGCGATGCTCAAGTAATACACTCCGTGACGAATAGTTAGCGGCCACAATGGGAAAAGACACACTACTATTGCAGCTAGAACTACAAGTGTACCAAAGAACCAGTAGTATACAGGAACTGGTTCATATATCCACACATATGCATCATTACAGTCCACAAAATACTGATCCATATGCATTTCCAGTCTTACCTGAAATCAATACATGTGTTTTGTTGCTTTACAAAAAGAAGAAACTCAAGAAAAAATTTATATCTAAACCTAATAAATGAATATTCATACTTACTTTTGGTTTCTTCTTTTGTTCCTTTTGTTCGTCAGCTTTCTCTTCCCCTTTCTCATCTTTCATATCTTTGCTCTCCTTGGAATCTTCTTTCTCCAAAGTTTTTTTGTCATCTTTTGTAGCTTTCTTTTTAATGCCTCTCATTTTATTGAGCTCCTCCTCCGAAATCACTACCTTCTTTGCCCGGTGAAAGAATTTGTGTCTCAACATCATGTCGAGATAGTCAGACACCTGCTCTCGTGTCTCAAATACAGTGCTCCAGGGTGAATTTTCCAACAGGGCATCAACCGCGCGAGTTCCCGTAAAGTACTCGACATTGTGAGTTCTGTCAAATTTGGTTTTTTTCGATGGTACATTATTGCGAATCCACTTGGCCACATCGTACTCCTCCTTGGACGGTTTGTCCTCGGCAACCTTACCATCCGAACTGGCAACTTCCTATTACAAGCACAAACAAAAATATCTTTGAGATCATCGAATAGGATTTAAACGTTAGTGGAACCGTTGTTGTTTGTCACGTACAAATTTTAACTGACAACACGGAAAAACGCGAGTTAATTCGTAATTTTTTGTGTAAATTTTTGTCTTGCTACGTCATCCGAAACGGCGCTCGTCGACGATGACGGATTTCGCGAGTCGGCAAATCTTTAGCAATCGTTGTCTGCGCACGACGGACAACGACGGGTTCCGTGTCGTACAAGACAAAATAACAATCGTGAAATATGTCCGCGCAAAAGTGTCGTTATTTGAACACATATGTGCCGCTTACGTCTTTGCGTTTCCTGTTTTTCCTGCGCTCCGCCATGTTGTAAATCCCGTATCACGCTTGCGCGTACCAAATCATTCGCTTCTCCACGCCGCCGACCGTCAAAGCTGGTCAAAAGTAACACGATCTGCGCTGACTGCGCTCACAGGCTCACATGATCGGCGAAGTATTTATATGTAATCTCCGCAAGCACCGCCTACGGATTTTACAGGGAACTAAAAACCTACCTTGCCATCTTCTTTTCGCGATCCTGTAGAGGCGCTGTGCGTCGACCTTGATCAGCTGTTTGTTTTTCACCGTCTTTCGTGCCATTGCGCGTCGAACGACAATCCGAGCTTTTGTCTCAACTTGACAGCCACTGGTGCGTTTCGCGTGCGTGTGCGGTCGGAGCGGGTAAACAAAGCGCGTATCTGTCGTGCAGCACCAGTGGATTTTTGGATGTACGGCACGAATATGCGTGAGTGCGAGGAGTTCGCGAGGTGTTTCCCACCGGGTCAGCCGGTCCAGGCCTCGCCGCCGTCGCTACAGGCCCCGGGTTTGGACGCTTTGCACCGACTCTGCAAGCAGATCTACCCGGACCAGAGCAATCCTCTCACAGTCACGGCGGTACTGAAGTATTGGTGAGTGCGTGACGATGATGACGCTTGTACGTCAATAAAAACAGCAAATCGCTTCGCTTCGGTACACACAAATATTGGAGAACTTGCTTTCGTTTAGACACGATTCGATTTGCGCACATAATAGTCAATCTGGGTGGGAAAAAAATAAATCAATTTTACCGAAAGTTTCGACCGTCACGTGAAGTGTACGAATTTTTTTATGTTGACTTGTGGAAGTAGATTTGATGTGAAATCACTATGTAGAATAATGTTACCATAGACACGAAGATGTAGCTTGTAAAAACTCTCGGTTTTCCATTCCTCCCTCATGAGACGTGTTGATTACTTCGACTATATTTAGCCCCCCTTCTTACATACACATCAGCCGGACGTCCTGTCAGCTGACTCAGATTTTCCGCATGTTTTTCTTTAGGTTAGGCGGACCAGACCCGCTTGACTACATCAGCATGTACGCCAATCCTGGATGTCCTAAGCTTGGAGTACCACCTCACTGGCATTATGTCAGGTAAGAGGGAATATGTTTCTTGAAAGATATCTGCCAGATATTTAAACGTCGGGAAAAGAAGTATGCCTCTTGATTTTGAGATCAAAAACACTTTAATCTCGAGAAGCAAAGTTACATTAATGTGAACTTTCACTTTAGAGTTGATTGTGAAGAATATTTATAGAAATTGAAGAGGCTTGTATTTTTTATTTTAAAATATAAAAATTAAATGTGTGCACTTTTTGAAAAGAGTGTTCATTGCAATAAAAATTGCATTTCAAGATATATGCGTATGTAGAATAAAAACTGTATGGATACATGATGATATGTTACTGCCTGACTCGGTTTTATTTTATTGGAATCTGTGTACTGAATGACGAATGACCTTCCGCCAAAGGATGCTGGTTTTTTTCTCTTTCTCTGCGTCGGCGACCCTTGCTTCTTCAGTTTCAAACAGCTGTCTCAATATAGTCCGCCGGCGTTTTCTCTATATATAGAGAACGCGTAGGGTGCAGGAGGAACAAGATCGTTTAAAGCACGGGGAGTCGGAAATAGAAGCGCCGTATACTTCCCCCTTTTTCGTCTGCGCCATCTAATTATACGTTAGCATTGACCGAATGTCCGCGTGTCTTGTTGCGATTATAAATCTTTTCTTTCTTCACGTCACGTGTAAAACATATTTGTTTGCTTCAGAAAAACGTGATTTTTTTTTAGTTATTTTCATTTATAGAAACGGAAGAGAAACGGAGGATTTTATTTTATCTTTGTTATATTATTTTTATTTTTTTATTGATTTTAAATATAGCTTAGGATTATCTGATTTACACGGCGATGGTCGGTTGCATCCCAAACCTGGTCCAGGTCGCCCAAGCGGTTTCGGGTTCGAGTTAACATTCCGACTCGCTCGTGAAAGGGGCGAGACGACACCGCCCACGTGGCCTGCGACCGTGATGCAGCAATTGGCCAAATATGTTTTCAATTCCGGGAACACGCTGATGCCGGGCGACCATGTCTCCTGGCACGCTCCACTGGACGGTGGTAACGGCCGGATCACTCAGATTTTGATGGGACAGGATTCGCAGTTTCCAGCGTCGGTTTCTACACCGCACGGAGAAGTGCGTATATAAAAATGCTTGAATCACTCTCATAAGTCAATGTAAGATTGACCGATAATAAATCCTTTACGATCAGGTGCTCGTGTTGCGCAAGAAAATCTCGTAATTACATTGTCGTTTGTATTTATCGTGAAAAAAAAAAAAACATTATTAAAGAAGCAAGAAAGAAACCAAAAACACGGGCTTTGAGACGTCCCGAAGACGAGTAGTCGATGTTCTCTTGTTCTTCTCGGAAACAGGTTTCGTTCGTTCAAATCGTCGGCGTTACTTCCGAGGAATTACAGGCAGCTCAACATTGGAACGGGCTGGGAGTCGTCAACTTGCTGAAAAGCGCTCGGGACTGCGGTCCGTGGTTAGTCACGGACATGAGAAGAATGCATTCCGCTATGGAGGACGATTCTTCTATAGCCGAAAGAATACAGAGTGGCATCGAGAGAGACGGATCGAACACGAGCGGCGTATCGGCCAAATGTTGGTAAGTATAATGTCGATTGAGAGTCGACAGGAATCGCGGAAGATGAGAGTAGTTGATAAGCTACGTATTTTGTTGCGCAGGTGGGTTCAAATAACCAATGACAGAACTACGGAGAAGTACAGAGAGAGAAGAAACGATTCCGACGACGACGACGACGAGGACGTGAAACCGATTGTGAAAACGGAGAGATTGTCGCCGTGCGAAAAACAGAATGTCAATGTTTCCGATGAGAATAGTATTAAAGTCCTGCCCGGATTACACTTAACGTTCAACCTTGAAGCTGGCTCTTTATTACCGTTAGCAATAAAGTCAGTTATATTCAATCGCAGCCGAGCGCGCTCACTGCGCGACGTTCGATGAATAATGCAATATATTGGACATTACAGAGGCCGCGTGATGCACGGGAGGCATTTCACGTTCAAATCCATAGTGTCGAATTCGGCTGTCACGATAGTCGCACCGTCGGTCACGGGTACTTTCGTGTCGAAAGAAAAACCGTATGTTGTTCAAGGTCCGTGGTTGCAAGTGCTTCTCTCCGAAGAACTGGCCGAAAAGATGGCCGAGGAATTTCAAATTCTCAGTTCCACATCCAACGAGGTAACAACACGTTGTGTTTATTCTTAGACATCAAGAAATCTTGTATGTTTAATTTTAATTTTAATTGAATTGTCGTTATCGATATTCCGTATGCCAGTACATAAATATATTTTGTTACAGATCGAATTGCCAAAGACGTTTTCTTGGCCCGAACATAACTTAAACATTACCATCATCCACGATTAAAAATTGCGATGCGGGATTCGTAAGAAATTCATTTTTCATTCATTCGCGTTTCGTTCAAACTATTAAGTTAAAAGAGATAGCGCAATTATGTACGAAGTATTATGTGAGACCTTCGCGTTAAAAGTCTCTCTTTTTCTATTTATATAACATCGATATCTTCCATGACACTCTAATATGAAGTTTATTAACTTATACTTTTTATATATACCCCTATTTCCGATTTTCAGTGTTGAAACTCTTTTAAAAATTTATACATACATATCTATTAATACACATATTTTTTTATTCAAATGTATATTTTTTCTTAGTTGTTTTTTTTTTTTTTTTTGTAACGTGCGTGTCAAGTTATTTGCAAAACAGTAATTTAACAACTTTGTTATCTCGATGCAAAAATAAAGCACAATAAAATGTTGCGTATTTTTTGTGCATTTTTTATGTATTTTAATATATACAATGTACATATGTAGGGCATAAATTATATTACTGTTTTATATAATGAGAAAGATCATATGTTTGGTACGTCCCTATTACATACTGCGGAAGAAAAAGAGAACAGTACACGTAAATCACTTTTGCGTAAATATCTCGCGCGCAAATATTTAACGTGAAAATCGCGCACGTATGACATCTCAATTTTTTCTGACATTGCGATATCGCCTGTTGTTTCGCCGCTTTACTCTTCTGCTTGTCTTCTTCGCGGGGGGACACGTATTCTGACCGTGATTACTTGTATTATTATTACTGCCACTCTGAGTCACGTGTTGCCCAAGCACGTTGAACAGCTTGGCGTGGGGATTCTGAGATATCGGATATGACATTGAATATCAGTCGCATGTATCAACAATCGCGTTATTGACGTTACGAATTGCGATTCTAAATTTTGCTGATTCGAAATTGAAAACGTACGAAAATGTATCGTATTGAACATTACGATATGTTGAAAAGACAGATGGAATTGCTTGATCTATATTCAAGGGTTTGTAACGACTTCACATTTGTTTCGGGTGAGTTTGATGTGCGATTTGTGTAATGTAAACAGCTAAACTAAGTCGTTAAGCGCGCGCGTGACATCATGACTCAGCGGATCAAAAACCAGATATGTGATACACCACCGATTTGATTGTTGAATCTCTTCCGCGAAATTTTCCGGATTTAGATCGTCAAAAATCGCGAAAGTGATCTATTTACAAAGATTTTACCTGGTTTTTGCACCGTGGTCTTCCGTGTCATGTGACAGCGACAGGTCTAGAAAGCAGGATAATTTTGCATTTATCACAAGTTGCGCAAAAATACATGAACGAAAAAGGGGGAAGGAAGAAACATCCAACAATATTCTATTTACAATCGATTGGCATTTACAGTTCTATAAAAAAATTCGAGTTCATTTTAATTATTTCTGACGATGAGATTGTCGTTACATCGCGTGGGAGATACAAGCGCGCGCGCGAGTTACCGTTTTTAGAAAGTTCGTTAACATCTTGACGGCTCCCGTGCATAAAATAACGACGATACAGGCGGAGGCAAAGTCCTCGACTTCTTCGCAGCTGATGCTGCTAATGACGTTAACGATCCCACGGAAAATATTAGCGAACGTCTGCATCGCGTCGATGCACAAATCTCTGAAGAAGCAGATCATCTATTCAAAAGAAGTTTATTTTTTTAATAAACTCTCCTGTATGTTGGTTTTTTTAAGAACTTTCCCATGAGATTTTTCATTTCATAATAGAAAAAAAAAGAAGAGACGCGGTTTTAAATATAAAACTTTCTCAATTATTTTTTCTTCCTCATTTTCCTCGCATTTTTATATGCAATTTCTATTGCGGAAGAGTAGCGTACCTGAAATAATAAGTTCGTCACCACGAGTATCAGTTCAATTAGCCTCGTTACGAAGTCGAGTAAGATCAGTAAGATGTGCTCGATAGTTTCCCAGAGCCAACAGACGAATCGTCGGAGGATCGTAAAGTGATTGCTGGCGTTTGACAGTTGACTCCTCATGGTCGATCTGTGTCGTTAGAAATTCACGCTTCGCCATACAATTTTTTTTCGCAAAATTGACATGAAAATAACTCTTGCGTTGCAACAGAACGATTAATTTGTGTGTATGTGTGCACACGTAAGTGTGAAACAAAAACCGATGATGTTTTTGTATTGCTTGAAATTTGCTCGTGTACATTGTTTCCCGCGATAAGGACAAAAAGAAAAGATAAAGAAACGCATTTATGTTCATTTAATATAATTTCAAGATATGTTTTATTGATATCAAGCGGTAATTACAATGGACATATCGTCGCATATGCATTGCCAGTGATAGAATAAGTGAACGCGCGCGTGTGTGAATTATTATTATTTTAATGATAAAGACTATATGTAGCTTAATCGTAATCTGGCAGTATCTTACTATGTGGTCGTTTTTTTGAGTTTAATGAAAGATTATCATTAATTGTACATAATAATATATTAATATATTAGCTATATATATATATATGTATAGAATGTAATATTTGTTGTGTTGTACGTAATTTCTCAAGGCCACCGTTGATGGTTTTTCGTCCACGTGATTGTATTTCCTAATTAATAATTGAACTCATGTACGTCGCAGGTTTTATGCTCGCGATATGTCATTTCGTTAATTTACACGAACGCCGCGAGAATTGGCGTTAACATTAAGACAACGAGCGTGACTTCTCTTGACGACGCGGCGTTGCACGCATCTGCATCGCTGCAGGATTGCACGCATCCACGAACGTATCTACAAAGATATTGATGTTAAAAACCAACGCACATTCACTTTTGAATTCTTTTCTCACTTTCATTTTCTTACTTGTTGTCGAAATAAAAACCACCGCAGTGGGACATCCTGATAATTTCCGAGTCCGTTGTTAGGGTTCCGCTATCTAACGCGCAGCTCCTCACCATGAGCGACACACCTGACTCATCTGACATCAATCGAGTCGATCAAAGACGTGTTTTTTAATCAAGTAATATTTTTTAACAACAATTAACACGCGAGTTACGGAGTCATGTACGGGCGAAACATACGCGATTTCAAAACAAATAAAAGAGAGAGATTTTCAAAACAAAATTCTATAAAAAATCTCAAATCTTTATAATCACACCGTAGCCATACCATATACGCCTGCAATCTTGATGCAAGCTGTCGCTGGGAAGAGGCCATCCCGGCCTTTCCGACCCCCCAAGCAGGGTGACTCCAAGAAAGCAAGACTCCCATTGTTGTGAAATGGGTCGTCGCAAGGTTTATTATTCCCATCGATCGATACACACTTGAAACAGTCGATGGTCCATCCTATGGGGAAAGCGGGGAAGGGAAAGAAAGAGAAATCAGACAAGTTTTGTTTACCGAACAAACTTCGATAAGCGATAAACAGTTTGTCCAAAATCTTTCAGACGGTTGTTTGTCACGTTCGAAGGTTGTTCGAAGATACGTTGATTTTTGTGTGCTTCGTTGCAAGATAAAAACATTTTCTTCGAAAAACAAAGAGATAAGAATGAAATATCAAGGTTTTTCTTCAACATAGTGCAGTTCGCAAGAAAAGATCTCGGCGATCAATAAAAAACCGCTTGAAACCGCTCGAGCGGCGGCGCCAAAGCGAGCTATTTTTGCACAAAATTGCACAAACTATACTTCGCGGTTACAAGCGCATTAACAGCTTGTCCTCGAAACGAAGGTGTGCACACAATCCAGTAGTTATTGATCTTTACTCGCGCGAAATTCACAAAATAGCCCTCATTACTCCCTCGCGACTTCTTGATAACAATTTGAGCTCACACAATATTTGAAAAAAAAAAAAAGAAAAGAAAAAGAAAACGAGAGTATGTTACCACTTTGCGCGAAAATAATAATCGGATCAATTGTCGAAATCGCATTTATCGAAATGTCACACTTGTCTACCCACCTCTTTGGAAGGCGAGAATGGACAGACAAACGAACCAGAGATTTCTCACGTTCATGCTTCGGCGACCCGGAGATGTCACTTCCCGGTGGAATCTCGCGCGTCTCTCGTCGACGTCGTCAGCTTCTACATTCCGGACGATACCGAGCGGATTCCTCGCCGGCGATCATCTCAGCCGCGGATGACTCGACTTCGCTCCCCGACACCGCAGATCGAGCGTTGCGATGATACTCGTCGCAAGGTAAGATGATCCATCCAGAGACGTCAGCGACTGGCTGACGAACCGTTTTCGCGCGATGACGTTCTCGCCGACGTGCTCGAGAGACGTAGTGTTTTGACAGCCGGTTACCAAGGCGATCGCAAACTTTATACAGACCCCGATCTCGCCTCCGTGAGGATTTCAAAGTGATCGATGGAAGTTTGAATGCTAGACTCGCGTAGCTCGCGTTGTTACAAGAATCAATAAGTTTTCATTCTTGTGTTCTCTATAGAGCAACGCGGCTCGCAAACGACGAGGAAAACGTCGTCGTGGCTCGACTACGATTTTTATACCATCTCAACGAACGTCACTTCGCGTGATTCCACCCGGAGTCGCGGACACACGTGTGACACGCGAATAGTGGGTGTAGTAGTTGGGATTTATGAACTATTTCCGGTCGAGGTCTGTTTTATTTTCTCTCTCTCTCTCTCTCTCTCTGACAAAAAAAACACCGACCGACGAGTACATCTGACTCTCCGTTTTTAATTATTTTCTTACAACATGTACATGATTCACGACGAGATGTACGAGTGACGCTAAAAAAGAGAAACACCTAAAAGATCAAAAAGATATTTGCACGTGCTTAACAAATAACTCATCAATGTTAACGACCTGATCGTTTCGAAACGTTCGTGAATTACAGTCGGACGACTCAGCGGACATAATTCGGAATGATTTCCGCTGAGGTGTGCGACAGAAGCGTCGAGTCGAAGAGGCGAGTCTGTTTCTCCGCAGCGAGACGCAGAAAAACGCGGCCAGCATCCGGCGCGCGGCACACCTGCCCATCATCGAAACGGAGGGAATCAATTTCGGGGGTAGTCGCGATCGCGCCGCTGCGCAGTTCAAAGCGATGGCGCGCAAATCGGCGCGCACACGCGCAAAGCCCGTCCGGCCAATCACCTCTCTCGACGCTCGCTCGCTCGTACGCGGAGCGCGAGCAGGTCGTCCGCCTCGTCGCCGCGTAGCGACACTGCGGATGCAAGCGGATATACAATGCACTGCGACTGACAGTGATCCGCCGCCGTGAAAGATGTGCCCGTTTCGCGCACGTTTCCCATGCGCTCGTTCTTTTTTCACGTGAACCCGTGTCCGCCCCCGTGCACCGCCGCCCTACGAACCGACACCATTATCTGCCGTCGCCGCCGCTGCCGCCGTCGCCGGGTCGACAACGACGACGACGATGGGCCAGTCGTCGAGCAACACCGGGCACAGTGGTGAGTCTCTTCCCTCCATCGAATCTCAATTATCTCTTTGTGAATACATGCAGCGAATACATGGTGTTTTACCGCTCAGGTTTTTTTTTTTTTTTTTTTTATTTCATTTCCTTCTCCGTTGTACGTACGTACGCACGCGTACGCGCACACGCGCGCGTGTGTATCACATTTTGATTGACATGTGTCAATTGCGACGGCAATCGACCGTCGATGATCGCCGACGACATTCAGCGGCGTCACGACGATGACAGGACGCCCGCGAGCATGCGAGAGATCTCCACGAGGAGGTTATGATCATGTCCATGTCCATGACAGGGGGATGGCTTTCGTACAGTCTCCCCTTCCTTTTTGCCTCTTGCGCTCTCTCGAAGGCATCAATGAGATGCCTCGCGCGAGTCTCCTTTAGGAATTTTCCTCTCGAGAGAGCTGAACCGAGATTCGATCTCTCGACGCGAATCGTTTGATCGATCACGCACGAATTTATTCCGCGCGAATTTATCGCGTGTTATTTTGAAACGGTGTTTGTCGAAAAGGAAAGCGCGTCGCGTGCGATTTCCTCTCGTGATACGCTTTGCGATGCAAATGCTCGAAGATAAATTTTTTTAAGTGCTTTTTTTTTAGAAATCAATTTCTATCGTCTATCTTTTAACTGTCTTTTGACAAATTGCGTAATTACTTATTTCACGCGCGAGAGAGAAAAATGTCAGAGTTTTAAAGTGTCAGATATATTTAATTATAAGTACTCATAAAGAGAGGAGAGATTTGAAATAAAAATTATAAACAAACGTGACAGCGTTAGAGACTGTGTCTCGTAATGTAATTCTTTTGATTTTGAAGCAACTTTTTCAAGCGTTTATTTTCTCACGCAATAATTAACGTTAACACAATACAAGTTTCAAAGTTTGCACTCTGCTCACTATTACCGACATGCCTTTTATACTGACTCCGTCTGGGAGCGACATCTGCTTTGACAGTGTGTTGCCGCTCTGTTGGTACATAATATGTGTGTTTGAACGTGATCTCGAATTTATTAAACAAATGCACACACACACGTATAATTTTTCACCATTGTGAAAATGTCATTTGCAAGAACTTCGCAATTACATTACACCGAAGAGGTGTAATCTGTTCGAATCAGCGCAAAATGTGATATGATAAATATGTCGCGATTTTTTTTTTTAAATAAATAATACTGACAATGTGAGAGTCAGCGCAACAACGAGTCTAGTCATGACAAAAATATATTCGCGCTTTATATATCTCTCTCACCCGCGACACCACGTTCAGAGAGCACATAATTCATGCAGATTGCATTTGCCGAGGCAATTTTTCACACGTGCGAAATTACATTTAACACGCGGACACGTTGCCATTTATGTTTAGACGGGGCGCGCGCGATATTTTGCCAGCTGCATTTTTCGATGCGCACCTTTCGATTCCATTTCGTATATAAGGTTGGGTTTCAAGGCTTGCAAGATGCTCCCGCACTCCCGGGTCGTAGCTACCTATCAGAGATCCCGTCCGTTTCGGCCGTACATGGGCCACAGATGGTATTGTCATATGGCAGACACACAGGACCACGGAAGGCGGTAAAACCGCGATCGCACATCCGCACAAACATCCCAAACGACAGACCCGACGCGAGCACGCGCACCTTTCCAATTATCTAGTCGACGTCACGCGAACCGAGAGATCTTTTCTTCCTGCGGGAAACAGAGAGAAAGAGAGAGGGAGACGCGTGTTCCGACCGGACACTATAATCGAGAACCACACCCCGGTCAATAGAGACATGACGTTCATTAAACGTGTCATTTGTGTGTTCAATTCGACGATGAAAAATTTGCGAGACGCGTCGAGTGATCCCGCAAATCAAGTTCGAACAATATCGTTGCAAAGTAAATTCCCTGAAAAAAAAAAAAAAATCGCGAGGTACGTGCACTTCGAGATTCGTGTGGACGAGTTACTTCCGGGAAAAGAGGATATTAAACGCGGAAGAAGAAAACCGTAGACGATGCGCCAGTGTGTTCAGGGCAGCGACCCAGTTCTCATATATATTTATACCGAGAAGACGCTATGCCGGCTGCGTGTGGCCATTTTGGAGGCCTAGAGAGAGTGAACGAGAGATTACATACGCGCGCGCGCGCGCGCGTGCGACGACGAGAGAGAGAAAGAAAAAGAAGAAAAAAAGCGTCTCCGTGCGTCACTAGACGTACCTACTCTCTCTCTCTCTCTCTCTCTCTGGCGCGGCGAGTCTAATGACTCTGGAAATTCAATTCCGGTTGCGTCGCAGCAACCTCCGAGACTTCGTAGCTGCACTTTGAGATAATTTGGTTACAGCGGAGATCTATCAGCGTTAACGGAGTCTGCGAGAGGCACGCGACTCTGCGAGAAGTTGGGATGCATCAAATTTATCTCTATCTCTCTTTTTCTCTCTCGAGAACGTTAACATATTCGGAGATTATTAATATTAACATCTAAGAGCGAATTACTCTATGAGACGCTCTCGCACGACGCGCAGCTGAGCGATCGTCGATCCGTGAGCAACGTTGAGCAACAATGACTTTGCCACGTAAGGTTGGATTTTTCAAAATTTTCTTTTGTGCGAAAGAAAAGAAACCGGCGCGGCGAAAAACTCGGGGAGGAAGAAAGAGGGGTGTGGAAAAAACGTCGCCGGCGCTTGAATCGCGCAACCACCACGTACAAAGATCGCATTGTGCGGACGACGCAAGTCGGAGGAGAATTGTGCTTCTCCAACCTGATCAAGCAGCAGGTCCTTTGTATGCCACCGAAGACTACTAGGTCAGGTAGCCCCCGGGAGTAGACGCGGAGGAAGGAAAACTCGTAAACTATCCGTGGAACGAAGCAAAAACCGTCTTTTAAAAAGCATAACTTCTGTCGACGGGGAAAAAGTTCGTAAAGTGGAAGGAAAGGAGAAGTTTTTTTTTTTTTTTTAAATTTCTTTCGGAGGAAAATTTTTTTGCATCTTGTGTATCGCGCAAGATAAACAAAGAGTTTGCCGGAAGAAAAGTTTTTTTTCGAAACACACACACACTTAATCTAAAACCAAAAAAAGGGGGGAAACTACAAAGAAATTTACTCGCGCGCGATTAGCAAAGTACAGACGCGTGGTCGAAAGCGGAGCGAACTGTAAAATTAATAGCCACGCGAGCGATTGCAGTCGACGGCGTGGCGGGCAATAAGCAAATCTTATTTTTGGGTTTTGCGAGCGTTAAATTCGCCTGCATTTCGTCGCCGCGCACACACACGCTCGCTTGCATTAAATCGAAGTGGCGTCCGTTTTCGTACGGCGATCTGTCAATAAACTCCTGCGGCGAGGTTCGGAATATAGGTCATTACGGATGATGTTCACGGGAGAGAGGAGAGGAGGAAGAAAAAAGCCGCACGTCCGCTATTTTTATCACTCTTGTCGGTTGATTTACGGCGATCGGTTGATAAACTGCGAAACCGAGAACGATAAAACATCGGCTCTCAACGGCTTCTGTGATTTTTAAGATTTGTTTCTACAGGCGAAAACGTAAGCGCGAAGAGTTTCAGAATTTCGAGTTCTAAACCGCGAATCGATTAACGAGACGAGTTAATGATAGAATGAGGAAGGAGGGGAAAAAATACAGCACGCGCTTCCACGAACACGGAAATAAATGTCCACCCGGCGTATTTCGACGAGACGCGGCTTACACGTGCGCATCTTTCCATGTACGAACGCGTAACGGGTGCGTGCCTCAAAGACGGCGGCGTCGTCGGCTATTTTTGACGCCAGATATACACACACGGATTGTAATTATTGCATCCGCTCCCTCATTTTTCTATTCCGGGACTCTTCTTCTTCCCTTCTAATCGTAACGTGAAGAAGAGATGACTGTATACATATATCGATACGTAACAACATCTCAGGAAATAGATACGCGCGTGGTATAAATCTCATGGGAAACTGGATGAAATCCGGTCGAGAACTGTTGAAATTGACTTCGTCGTCGATACTCTTCGGCATTTCCGTTCCGAGACAAAAATCGACGGAAATAAATTCATCTAAGGGAAATTGGGATCGCGAGATATTCCCGTGTGGAAAGCCAAGCCGGCGACACAGCCGAGAGACAACGTCGTCGATTCGGCCGCTATAGCCACCGGTAGTCGGCCACCGTCTATTCCCAGTGCGGTACGTTGCAACACGTAGCGCGCGCGCAACCGACCGATCCGCGTCGCGCGTTGTTATTCTTAACCCGAGTCGGTAGGACGAGACGCGGAGGAGGTGTGAAAAAAGGGCAAAAGAGCGTGTCTATGACGTCAATTGGAAAAGGTTCTTGTCGTGCCACGGGGCGCGAAACGCGCGACTCGCTTCTCTCCCCTCTTCTCCGGTCTTGTCGCGAAAGCCAAAGCCTCGGGCTTTTCTTCTCTCGCCCGGGTCCCCTTTCGCGCCCCCTTCCGGCGTCCCCTTCATCCCTCTCGGCGCGGCACGATGCTGTCCGACGCTCGTTAGAATCCGGCGAAAGTGCGTGACGATGGTATTCGCGCGTACGGTGTAGGCAATTGGCCGCATGTCAAGCGCACCAGCTATTTGCAACCCTCGTGGATTAATTTTAAGAGAGAACAACAATTTGGGAACTAAAACACGTATCCGCCCGCCGCTCCTCGCGTTCCGCGCGATCGATCCTCTTTCACTTTCAACGACCGCCGCCGTATAGATATACTCGCGATTTAGCAAAGAGAATTCCTCCTCTCGAGACGGTTGAATGGCGGCACGTTTCGCGTTTTGTAAAACTACGCGAGCGAGGCTTTTTAAAAAAAATACGTCGCAATAATGTCGAAAAGTGTCAAATGCGATTAGTTTTCAAAAAAGTGTGTGTTTGGCTCGTCCTTTGCGAGATGAAAGTAATGAAGTAATCACTTTCGCCTCTAATTCAAATGGAGTGCTCGTTTGCATCGAGAGATGCATTTGGATCGATATACCGCGTTGCGGAAGAACCGCCAGAAACGAAACAGGAGCTTTTATCCTTGCCTGCCTCGCGATTAATTATGCGAACTTATTCGCTCGCTGCAATTAAAGCGCGAGCGTTCTTTTGCGCGCGCACGCGCGCGCGAGTGCGTGAGGGTGAATGTCAGGGTCGACATACGCGGTTGGATCGATCGAGAGGATGGAGAAAAAAAAACTCAGAGACCGAGAGGCTTTTTATCCTTCGTTATAACATGACGGTCGAAGCCCTCGCAATTATAAAAACCACCCTTTTGCAAACTTGATGGGGTTGCCAGAGAAAACTCCCGCTTGACTGAAGAAAAGAAACAAATGCTTGCTCGAAGCCAGGGAGAATTCCTCCCCACGTGTCTTTTTTTTGCCGCGAGGGAGTAAACCAGGAAATTTTTTTCTAACATCGCGGTCCTGAGAAACGCATTTTAATGTTCTATAACGAATTCCATTGCGTTTCAGCACGTACACTGTTACTTTATTAATTATTTTTACTTAATTAATTAATTATTGTTATTGTTGAATTAAATATAAAATATTCTTTCGCAAAACAATAATAAATAAATACATGAAAGTTAATTCGTCTATATATAGTCACACTTTTTGTCTCAGTCATATGTTTGAGATTGTTCTTCATCCCCCGACTTTCATCCGGCTTACAATTTTTTGTGACTTTTTTTCGAAGAAGGGTTGAAACGCGCACAGACTCTAAACGTCATAACTCATCGAGTCATCGGGCGTTGCGGGAACAAACAGTGGGAACGGCAACAATTGCCAGCGATAGCAAGCGAGTGCTAATGATCAGAATTAACCCTTTCGCTATTCAAGCTATCGTCCACCCTTCTTTCGAAAATTCACGGTGTGTTAGGTTTGTTTCTGAGACGTATTAGCCCCGTCTCTTCCACGCTCCCTCCTCGGCTCAACCCTTTGAGACGGGCTTTTATAATGTCACGCCAATATGTATCGTCAATATATACGAGAAAACTAGAATTGTGCGATTTTTTTCTACGAAAAATAGTTTTTATTAAAAAACTTAAAATTAAACGATCTGCGAAATTGATATTCGTCGGAAAATTGTTTGGAAGTTCTCGAGTCTTCATTGATGACGATTGGATTTCCGCAATTATTCCGAGAAAGAGAGCGTAATAATTAACATGAACGGGGACTAAATTTAGTGCGCGACGTGGTCGGTCTAAATTTAGAGTGACTTAAAAAATTCTTCGACGTCCTGCTTCTTCTGTCTGTTCGTCCCACGTGTGAGTGCGTCAATCTTTTGGCAACAATTCACCGACGCGATTTCTTCGGTGTACACACATTGACGCATTATTTATTTTTTAAATAACAGCATCTTCCTCTTTCTTTCTAAATTATTTTCTTATGGAAATAATTTTACATGTGTGTAAAAAAGAAAAATAACATTTTTGACACATATATAGAAATGGAATAACTCTAATAACAAGCCGCGCTCTACCGGACGTATGAACGTTATTGTTCAACGTTAAATTAATTACCAGCTGGCTTGGTTATAAGAGACACCCGTTCTCCTCTAAGTGCCATAATCGTGTTCCGAGTGTGACTCGAAGAGAAATGTTTTTTTCCCCAACCACCTGTTCGGCGAGCCTGTCACATTGTGTGCGCACGCATATGTAGATATTTCTCGCCTCGTAAACGAACGGATAACGAAGAGCTATCGGTGTTTCTTGCGTAAACAAGAGACAAACTTCTTCTCGATCGATTATTAATTTCGCGCAACTCGATTGCGAGAGAGCACAAATGAGTTTTAAGACATACAAGGCGTGACTTAATAAATTAGGACGACTTTCTTTTTTTTTTTTATGTTGTACACAAAATAATTGATAAAAAAATTACGAGTTATGGAAACAAGAAACGGAAAAGAATTTGTGTCACGCGTAATTACGAGCCAGGTAATGCAGCCTCCCTTAAGGCGACATGCGCCATTTTTCCCCCGCCATGGTGATTCCGACACGCGCCTGCCGTGCCGTTGTCGCGTGGCTCGTCCACTGAAAGAAACTCGAAGCGGGCGAGAGGAAAGATCGCGACGAGGGTCTCGACGAGGACGAAGCGAATGCGGGAGCGTATTCGCGAGACGCAGATCGAGCGAGGAGAGAAGAGGTTGAAGTCGCCACCTGCCACGAATGAATCGGCAGATGTTACACCGGCTTGACCGACCGATTCTCTCGGATCGCCTCCTGATTGACGAGGAGGTCCCGAACTTGGAAAATAAACTCGTTGACCGTTTGAAACAACATCAACATACACGTTGTAGATGATGCAAATTGTTCCATAAGTTATCTATTTTATTTATACACGTTGCGAAACAAATACGTTGAGTTTGGTTGAATATTCAGCTTTGGATTTGTAACGGAGCTAAGAAAAAAAAGAAGTGATCGTTTCCGATGATTAATATTCGAAGTACAAATCGACGTTTTGAAAATCTTCTGTGTATTAAATTTCAAAGTACTTTAAAGAAATTTTTTTTTTCGTTCACATCGCTCGCGTTTGCAACAATGTATCGATTCGTATATTTCTCGTATATTTGTACGTGAAGTATTCGTGCGTATGATAACTAAATAACTTCTCTTCGAGAGAGAAGTCGGGCTCTGATCCCTATCCAGACGAGACAGCTCGGGAGCTTCCTAAAACCAACTCCCATCCGAGAGAGAGAACTTCGGGGATCACAGGAAACGGGCAGAGGGTAGAGTCTCGGGATAGTGCTGTTACCAAGCAAACGTATTAACGGGCGGTGGTAGGAGGCTCGACAGATGTTGAGAATTTCGACCTCGAGAGCCGGGCCTCTGTACGAAGTGAAAGAGGGAAAAGAGGGAGGGATGTGAGAGCAGCAACGGTGGCGGCTGAGAGAGAGAAACGAGATGTTGGAGAGAAGACAATGGAGCATGGTGGCGCGTGGCAACGTGAGCACCACGGTGGGGATAAGTACGGGGTGTAGGAGACACTTAAGACGATGATCAAATGATGTGGAGAGGAGGGAAAGAGAGAAAGAAAAAATAGATGCTGAACGAGAGGGTATGAGTGAGAGAGGGAAAACGAGACGATCTCTGAAAACTTCGAGGACGTTGAACCTTTATCTAGGTTTCCGATTACATCGGCTCTCAAAGGTGTTTGAAGAAATTTAAACATGCTCTTTTTCTTTCTCTCTCTCTCTCGATTTTTTTCGAGACTCCCTACTGCTACGCGATCAAGATAATATGAGCAAAAAGATTATTTAAAACCAAGAGGCTTTGCAAAAAAAAAAACCGACCTGCGTGAACGAGTCGACCAATTAAACGGATCCATCGTCTATTTCGTCATGTCGGTAGCGGTTAGTTCTTCAGCAGTCGGAGATATTGCGCCGAGATAAAAACCTGCTGCACAAAATCGAAGGCGTATGGGTACCGATCGCAGGCATTCTTCACCAGCTGACATCCCGGCGCGTGCCGTCGACTCTTTTATATATACGAGAAACGACTTTCGTCTCTCTTCTCATCCACGCGCTCTCGATTATAACGAGAGACTACCACGTGTTCCTCGATACATACATACATAAAAAGAGACGTGTTTCCCTGACGAGAGAATTTTTTTTGCAACCTCTCTGTGGCTCGCGACGATTGACGGGTACATATGTATACGATGCGTTAAACACAGTGCACAACGGACACAATAACAAGATCTACATTCGAGATACAAACTTTATCAATCGACTGACCGCTGTCCAAGCTCTCCGGCGAACAATGCGTCAATTTGCCCCGGAATCGTAAGCGACCGAACAATCGAAGCGGGACAATCAGATTCTAACGATCGAACGACGGTCTCTCTCTCTCTCTCTCTTTCTGTCTCTCTTTTTATTCCAACTTGCTGAGGGATGTAAATTATTTCCACACCGAATTCTCTTGTAGGAAAAAATACAAATAAACGTACTCTCTCTTCTCCGGAATTAGAGAATAAATTAACAGAATTACATCGGACTAGACGGAGATCTCGGGAATCTCATCTCATTAAGGAGAGAGATCCGACTCGGGGTGGGTGACAGCTTCTTCCGCAGATCGAATGGACTTAGCTCTGTTCCGGTTCCCCTTTTCCGCCGCGGCACAAGGAAGAAGGCGCGGGAGCTGTATAAAGTGGGTACATGATGTGAATGGGATATGTTGTGAGCTGTTCGGCTGCGTATTGTTAATTGAACAATGGCTGGCTTGAACGTCTGGCTTGTACTTCACCAAGGGAAGCTCACGGAGGCAGCTGACACACTCTGACTGTGACGAAATTGCTCCGCCCTCCCCCGAAGCGTGACAAATTTTTATCGGAATTAATTTCACAGTTTTCGGGAAATCTCCCTGAAGACACTGAGTCTTCGTTGTACATCTCCGCATTTGCTACATATTTCGAGTGAATTGAGCTTAGAGTTTTTTTTCTTTATTATTCGTTGCAGATTAGTTCTAACACGCTGACCGTTACACCGCTTTTTAGTTTTGCGGTCTAAACGGACGCCCGCAGCGTTTAGCCATTCATCTTTTTACAGGGTCGTTCGCACAATTACGCAAACTGCGTCGGTTACAAGCGTGGCTGTCGGATTAGAAACATTTCCAACCGCTCTTGAGTTTCTCGAGAATTATAATGTTTCCCTTTACAGTTTGTTTCGGCAACTTGCAATCTGATGCGTGTAATATGTTTTCTTTTTTTTTTACGATTCAAATTTGCAAAACGCAGCTTACATCGCGAAAATGTTGAAAGTAATAACCGAACGAATTTTTTCGACGCGTATATAGTTTCTCATATTTCACGAAATTCTATACACGTCATAGAATTGCTTTTATCTTTCGCCAATTCGTTTTCGTCGTCTGGCACGCAGCTGTGTAGCCGCTGCGCTGCATGACCAGCGTGCATCGGCCGCAATGAGCGTCGGAATCCATTGAAAGCACCTTCGGCGAGTATCGACGAACAATTTAGACACCTGGGGTCCTCCTGATGCATAAAAATTGACACCTGGTAAACATATGCCGAATCTTCGCTTTTCATCTTCCGGATGCTCCATCCGGGAGATTTTCTTTTATCGATTGTTTTTTTTTTTTTTTTGCTTAACTCTTTGCAAATTCGCGGCTCGTTCGATCCGTCTCGCACGATAACTGTTTGCAAAAGATTCTTTACGAGATAGGATTTATTTACGACAAGACGGAGCGCGGTAATAAAATCCTAACTTTACAGCGATGCGTTCTGTTAAATAAATAAATTTCTCGACACGCACACGCACACTCTCGCGCGAATGGCAAAAATTTTCCTACGCGCAATAAGCGCAAAAGCGAAGAATTGAAAACCGGGGAAACATCTGGCGCCAGAATAACTCCCAGTTTGATGAACTGTATCGGAATGCTAGGGGAAAGAGGAGGATATACGAATATATTTCAATAAAAACCAAAAGGTGATACACACGCGCGCGCGCTATACTCCCTTTTTCATGTCCCTCTTCCATTAAAAACCAGCTGAGCTTCTGGTATTCAGCTCGCCGCCGCCGCGAGTTTCCATGGTTACTAATTAATGCATTTATTATATAATGAGAATGCATGGAGTATATTATCAAAAAGAGCGCGGCGGAATAAAAGTCATCTGCGTAAAAAAAAAAAAAAAAAAATTCACTCCGTGAGTCGAAAAATTGCCTTGTTCTTGCCACATACACATATATGTACGTATTATATTTTAAAAATGAAATTTATAATTTTTTCGTCAGAGCGAACGAAATTGTAAATTTTCGAATCGGGTGTAAAACACGTTTTAACCGCCCGGTTGTTTATGACGTTCTGTTTAAATCGGGATTTAATACCTCGACGTCGGGATCTCACGAGACGTGACGATTGCTTCGTGAATACGTAAGGAGTGACGTTCTTTTCATACGGAACGAAGAAGAAGATTCGAGCGAACACTCGACGTGACCCAACCAACCGTGCGCGTACGTCTCTTTGTGCGTCGGGCGATCTTGAGGTAATGAACTTTGTTTAAACGATCGCTCGGTAAACTCCGCACGGACGAGCGCGTGTAGCACGTGCCGCTTCTACGGTTTCCTCTCGGCGCGCTTTCTCCTCCGTGCAATGCGCACGGGGTATAACTGGGTAACTCGAGATCGAATACGTAGATTTTTGTGAAATAAATACGATAACAAATATTTAAATTCAAAAATTCCGTTGGAAAAATCGGAAGATTTACAAACAAAGTTGTAAACAACAAAATTGTTTCTTTCTCTCGTCTGTGTTTATACAGCGATCGAGAATTGGAAACGTTCTCTTATATTTATTTTCTGAATTTAATCGACAACACACCGATGATTTATCGGATCGGGTTCTTCTTGTATTTGCAATTGCGCGTTGTACGACGACGATGGTCGAGCAGAAAACAGGATCTGCGGCCTTTATACTCTTCCCGACTGCTATCGTGTTAAATTTCGAATTTTTATCGATCGATCTTGCACGATGGAAACAGGTGTGCGAGAACGATACTGAAAGTGATCGGACGACGCGTATACATGCCTCGACAATGAAGCAATTAGTCTCTCTCACTCGGAATCGCTTACAGTTGCTGCCCGATGATAATGCGAGACAACACAAACGTCGGCGTATTCTTCGAAAAAGCGAGCGAAAATGTTCTCGAGTTCTTTATTTTTGCGTGCGATGAGAAATTGCATGATAATTACAATCAAACTGACAGCGCATGCTTTTCAAAATTAGACAATAGCGTTCATCGCTGAAGTAGCATATTGCATTAAAGAACTGCTTTTGAAGATCAAGAGACTTAGCCGTCGATGAATTGCCTTTCTGTTCGCGTTAAATTCCATCATTACGCGACGTAATGAAATGCCTGTCTGCGGCTCGGCAACCAGTAAACAGAGCCTTGCAACGCGATCGTTACTTGTATCAGGTGGACGATAATCGGACAGCATAAACGTTCCCGTTTCGAGCGTCACACTCGCGTTCTCGTACTCACCTGTCGGATTCGTTCGCGAAACTCAATTTCCCATCGAAGCACGATCGGTTCGGACATCGGCAAAAATTCTTAAGTCGCAAGGTAGAAAGTCGATATGAGCCACTTTCGTTTTGTTTCATATTATGTTTATCTCTCGCCGCAACAAATTATTTCTCACTCGGAGAAATATTTTTTTGTCTTTGACAAAACTTTGTTATCGCACAATCTGTGTGTAGTTCGAAAAGAATTTTCGATTTTTTCGAAAGTACGTTGCCCACACACGCGTGTGGTATTTAAACTAACGTATCGTAAGCGCGAGATAATAAAAATAACACACCGATGAGTATGCAAGATCGCGGCTCTCAATTTGTGTTCCGCAAAAAAATAAATAGCGCGTTTAATTCGCGCATCTCTCGATGTCTTCGACGCGTGCTTATATCGCTTCGCGACGGAATCGAGCGTGCCAATTAATTCGACGATCTGTGTTTTTCGCTAAATATGTAAATTATATACGTGGAAACTTTTTTAAGCAGGAGGAATTCTGTCAATGAGATCGAGGTTGTTGTGTATCCTTCTCTGTCGCGCGCGCTGCCTTCTTTCCTCTCTCGCGCGTGCTTCTCGTATCTGTTAAGATACGTACACATATACACACACAGCGGCCAAACGCCATTGGACGACGGGCACGCGCACGCACCTGCCACGCACGCATCCTTTTCGAGTGGCCTTTGTCGAGCCGCCTTGAAGGAACGCCACTCGGCAGCGGGAAGAAAGTTCCGCCATGCAAAAGTAGCGATCTGGCGAAGAGTTTATGTGTAATTAAGGAAGCGAGGTATGTTTGAGAAAACGCGAATTAAGAAGAAAGAGAGAGAGAGAGAGAGAGAGAGAAAAGAACGATTTAATTAGAAAGCGTGCGTGCTAGATGTAATTACGTGTGGCCACTGCACTCGAACACAAATAAAATTTTAATAACTACAAATAATTGTAATTTACGATAACAATTATAACAATACTAATGTACGTAACGTTGAAACGTAGTAGTGTCGAACAGAAGAGAATAAAAAATAATAAATATGCTTAGTATTAAAAGAAGACACTCGTACGATAAAAAAAAAAAAAAAAACGCAGCGCACGTTTACACAAATAACGGTCAATATCTAAATACCCAAATGGTTACACTTTAAATGGAATGAAAGAAGTTTTCGAAAGGAACATCCCGGAAACTTAGTTGGAGAAATGATCTCTCAAGAGGTCTTGCTACCTGCTTTGGCGATTTCAAGTCAAGGACAGGTCGCAATATTGCGTCGTTCGCAAAGTTCTGAAGTTTATTTAATTTCGTACAGGTACATCAAAGCTCGCCTTTCGAAAGAAACGCGTTTAAGAGGATAGCGTCTTACAAAATGATAACTTAATAACATAAGTCGAGAGACTCGTGTATTGACAAAATCGACACACGCCCATGACGATTTCGATATCTTGCAATTACACACGGATAGATAGCCCTTGGAGAAGTTTGTTTTTCAATATAAATTGCGATAAATTATGACAAGTCGGAAAAAATTGAGCAAAGTGCAAAGATCGTCGACACTTCTCAAACTTCACTACCGAGATATTTCGCGCGACGTAATTGTTTTGTGTGTGCTGAGAATTCTAAAAACGATTTTTTTTTTTTTTTGAATAGTCACTTTTTTTAGTGGACTACCTGCATTCTTGCATTTCCGTCAAAGAGATAAAGATTTTGTCCTTTCGAATCACGCCCTGTGGTTTTCGGTGAACGTGAAGCCCATACAAAAGATCCTTGGCTGTTATTCGAAACGATTTAGAAAGCCATTATCGAGCGAGCAGAAGTTGGCCCACCGAGACAGACAGATTTTTTTTTTGTCGTCAACAAGTTGGCAAAAGCCAACGTGCATGAGACAAAAATCATGCACAAACTGCACAAAAATATCGCATTCGAATAACGAAGTTTCGACGATTTCTTTATTTTTAAACGCGCGTCTTTCCCCGGTGTCTTGCGAGACTTCGGAATAAAATCTCGTCGATTAAAAACTACAAGTTATAGAAGGTGGGGGCGAAGTTCGGGCTTTCGCGCGAGATCACAAAGATCAAGTTCTCCGAGTGGTTCCGAGAGATTTTTTATGTGCACCTGTTCCTCGCGTCCCCGATATTTTTTCTCAAGGTGGGAGAAGAATCTTCATCTTTTAAAATCGAACATCTGCTTTGCGTAACTGCCGCGACGCGTGTGTGTAGTGAATGAACCTTCTGTCCGCATACAAAGAGATTAAAAAAAAAAAATAATAATAATAATCTGGTATTCTAATTTGTTTCCATGCCGTTCGACAACCTGATGTAAAAGTTTGTTCGCGACGCGCGCACGTCGAATCGATGAAACGAGATACGCGTTTCGGGAAAACCAACGCCGCGCGATTTCTAAACACGTGCTCGTTCTTCTAAACACGGAACGTTCGAGGTTTAATTACGCGGTTCGGCATATCGATCGAACCACGACGGAACTTTCCTCATCATTCACTCGCGCGAGCCAGGTGCGCTGGATCACTCGCTCGACAACGAAGCGCGTACATATGCCGCTCACTTGTGGCGCAACTATTGCGAGGTATTATATACGCGCGTGCTTTTCCGTGCGGTTATCGGAATGTTATAATTTTGTTTAGCGGTACGAGTCTCACCACCGATGATCGCGTGCACGATCCGCGCGCTTCCTCCGGGCCCATGTGCGACACCACGTTGCGCTCTTTTCGATTTCCTGGATGTCGCGTGGCGACAATCGTCGACATTCGTTCGTGGCGACGAAGCTTCAAATTTTCGAAAGCCGAAAAACGGAGATATAATCGCGAACTACTGGCGCAGCCTATCCAGACTGTGTGTACAAAAGCCGGGACGGTGATAAGGACCGTCTATTTGACCAACGAGATAATGGTCTTCTTTGTCGCGCTACCAAAAAGCCGATTACGCCGTGATTGGTCCTTAACGGACGTAAGGGGCTCTCTCGCGGGCTTTTCTCCCGGGCTCGCCGTAATTTATGTGAACGTCTTTTAAACTCGCTCAACAAACCGCCCGCCGCTCCGATATATACGTACATACGTACTTTGTCGTACGCGGCTGTTCGACTTCGTGTCGCTATCAAACGCAATTTTATCCGCATGTGCGTTTGTTTAGCATAGTTTAAAAATTTATAACACGCTCTTATCAAAGCACACATTTATGTTTCGCTAAATCTGAAGCCGCTCTTATCATCTTTGCGTTCTTGTATCTGCTTGAGTTATGGCGCGCTCTTAATTAAAGAGTTTAAATTTATTGATCGGGTTCATCAAAAGATAGAATTTTTTATTGGCGTTTTTTTTTTTGTAAAAAGAAACGAGAAACCCGCATGATGCAAAAGAAGAAGCGCTTCCTTAGTCGCGCGCCGACATTATAGTAATATCGAGAGAGTTTCCTCAGCTTCGCATCGAGACAGGTGCACTTAAGTATTGTGAGGCAATGAGAGACGGGAATGAGACCTCGCGTCGTCTCGTCCCGAACGATATGGTGACAGCTGAAAAATCATTACGTGACAGAGAATAACGCCCGTATGCAGCTGTCGGTACGTTTAATTGTACCATAAATAAAATACGATTGTTCGTCACGTTCTATTCATTTGATTTTAGGGCTCGCTCTGTGTGTTTCGCAGATTTTTTTTCTTTATCGTTGCGATTTCGAAAACACATTGATATATTCGAGCGATTAAACTCGATCTCGGATAGACGATCGATATCAACGTCGTTAAAATTATCTCGGCGAAATTCTTTTCTATCAGTAGTCGTAGTTTTTAAACATGACGTCTGTCAAAAGGAGATTTAACACGCAATTGCGAGCGAAATACGACGATTATATTTTACTTTCCTAGCGAACACACTCGGGGAATATAAAGCGAACGTGCGCTTTCTTCGGAACGTCACGTATCACAATAGCGCGTCCGCAAATTGAGTGATAATGAAATGATTGTGGTACAATAGGGTCAACTCGGTCTGGAGAGCCTCATGTCCTCAGAGTCGTGTGTCTCTAAGAGCGTACACACGAGCGTGTGTGTCAAAGCATATTGTGCTTCAATATCGTCATATATACACGAGCGTGAAGAAATGTCACACTTCAAAATTTATGAATATTACACGTACGTGTTTTTTTTTCTCACGAACTTCAAATTCAGTGACTTCTTTTCTTACGAACTTCTTTCATTTTATCGATTGCAATATATTGCAACTTGTAATATAAGCAATATAAGAGAACATTTATTTGTTTGATAAAATTTTCTTTATCGCGCGTGTCGGAGTTTGAAATGAATTTTCTCGTGTCATCTTTTTTTTCTCCTCTCCGGAAACGCGTGTTACTTTCGTAAGAGGAGTCACGCCGAGTTGTGAATGGGACTGAAACAACGCTGAAGGAAAAGCGATTGCATGCACACACTTTTCACGAGAGACCGTGCGTAATACCCCAAATTTATCGTACCCGAACGAACTGCTTTCAGACGCATTGCCGGTTCGACGCGAGAGTCAATTCGGAGACTTGCCGAGTTGTTTTATTATTTGACACTCGCCAAACCGAGTACAAAATCGCAATTTATTCGCGAATTCTCAGAATGTCGTAACTTTATTTACGTATCGAAATGTCTCAGTTGTTTTCGTGATGATGATTGCTTAACGGGACAAGGAGCCTAAGTACACAGCAGTCGACGAAGTTGACCGTTAGAGATATACGTTATTGAAACTCGAGATCGGAAGCGAAATCGCGAGATCAGCTGCGAGATCGGGAGAAAATCGGGAGAATTGTCGCGCGCGGAGTTAGCAACCGTTCGGGAACTCCCCGTCGTCCACGCAACCCTCCATCTTTGGCGGAACCGCGTATACATAGTAATCCGAGCCCGACAATACACTTCTAAAATGCCCCCGCCTTCTATATTTTCACGGGAGGGAGAGTGCGACGACGCGCGCACGCGCCAGTCTCACCGACTTCCTGCCATCCGCCTTGCTTCCGCTATTTCATATTATGTTATATGCATACGGGTCGCGCCGCGCCTCGCCGCTGACATCCTCGCAACTGGGAATCCCTATAAGGAAACGCATCTGCACGCGCGATTCCGCCGCCGCTGGTTGCGAAGGGCGCGCGGCACAACGCCGAGACGACGTGGCGAACAGATGCGTGGACCCTTATTCAAGAAGGGAAATGTACAATTATCCGCAGCTACCGATGCAGCTTATCCACTTATCATTCGGTTGTTTCTTTTCCCTTCGACGAAGGGAATCCCGACGACAGAGTTGAAATATTTCGCAAACAGCCCGAAAGCTTGTGCGTGTAAAAAAACAAATGCTGATTTTACATTACAATACGGAGATGTTAAGAAAATATTGAATAAAATCGCTCTTATCTATCTCCGAGTCTCCTCCGAAACGTGTATCGCCGGTGCGGTTTTAAGTTCCGTGAACGTGGCGAGTGAGCTACCGAGGCGTGTCTCCGTTTCCTCGAGGTTACGGCCCGGATTTGCGAGGTTTTGCCCGCGAAATCGCAGAGGGCAAGACGCGAATTGGATTGTCTGACATGAGAAAAACAAAGAGACGTAATATCTTCGATTCAAGAAATCCCATCGTCTTCTGTGAAAAACTTTCTCAATCATAAAATTAGAAATTGAAAATCGCGCGCTCGAACGAAAGTATGTTTACGTATATTTTTATACTTTCTGTTTACATTTGCATTGCAAAATTGAAGGTCAGCTGCAATTAACGGATGCGATTGTACTTGCGAAGTGTGTCATATTTTTCCAAGTAAATTATGTGTGAAGGATACTTGATTTCAAGTCAGCGTTTTCGACGCGCGAGTCTTCGTTGTTTTTCGCAACGAAACTCCTTTTCGCACTCGCGTAACTGAAATTCACGCACAGACGCGTGTGCGGTCAACGGGGTGCATTATCATCATCATACACAGGCGACGTGCGAGGAAACGCTCTCGCCTGTGCGCGTGCATATATAAATAAACCGCGACAGAACGGGCCGCGCGTGCTGCGCGCGTTCACGTGCAGGGAGGAACAATGTGCGCGCGGTTTTCACGTGCGTGCACAACGTAGCGGGGATATAATGAGAGAGGGAGAATTAATTGACGGGGCGATGTGCGCCGCGAAGGAAGAAGAGAGTCTTCTTTCGGACTTATCTTATAATTATATTCTCTTACGGAACCCGCGAGTCGCGATTAAATCGTTCGCTTCCACGGGCGCAAGTAAGAAATTAAAATAAAAAAAATGCAGAGAATCGTCTTGTTGTAATTATCGAGACGAATTATACCGACGAAAAGTAAATATTCTCTAATGTCTTAATTAACGTAATTAATTTGTTTCCAATTATAATTGAAAGCTTCCGAATCTCAAAAACACGATATCGGATCCGTTTGGTTTTTATTAAAGAAGTCCCGAGATGTGTCACAATTGTCTACTTGATCAATCGATCTTTGATGAATGAATTCGTCAGGCGGACGAACGGAGGTCGCTTGTTACTACTCGTTACGCAAGAGAGACGCCGGTCGTCCAAAGAAAAAGGATGTGCAAAAGGAAGCCGCAGGCCACGGTGCCGTGGGCATATTTCCCATCCTGCGAGAAGAATGCGAGTCTCTTGGCCCGTTTCCTACTCCCGCGTATATTTACATTTACACCAGAGACGCACACGCGCACGCACGCATGACCGTGAGCGGAGGAACGGTGCGTGGAAACCGCGCTGCGTGACAAATCTCTTTTTCGTCGAGTGTGTTATACACGGATAGATGATGCGCGCCTGTTTGATTTGACTTTCGCGCGCCCCGGCTATTTACTCTCGACGTTAAATAACGCGTATTTGCACCTTGTACGACATACCGCACGTTTCTTTTTTACGTTCAAAGGAATTCTGCTAATTTAATGCGCTTTACGCGTCGCTCACGAGAGACTCGACATCTCCTTCACTAATTAGATAATGGTTGATGAAATAACATTGAAGATCGCAGTGAGAAAGATTTGTATTTTTTATAGTCTAGAAATTTTAATTATCTTCTCTTCGTAATTAATTTTTACAAGCTAACAAAACCTAAAGCAGCAACAGCAGTTCTCTCTCCCTCTTTCTCTGTTTCTCTCTTTTATTCGAACTGACAGAGCGGTACTTGCGTTCGTACCTCGCAAGGGTGCATAATAATATCGATGCACCTTGCGCGAATGTGTGTTGCACCGCAACCTGTTGGGTTGTGTGCGAAATTCGAGTTGCCGATCGGCGAGAGGGTCGCATAATAAAAGTCATTTAGCGCCGTATAAGCGAGGTGCCAAATAGGGCGAGAAAAATGTGATCGCGATATGATCGATATGAAGGGTTACGCTTTTCCCGACGACGTGTGTGTATATTTAGCGCCGTCTCATCTCTCGTTGACTTTTTCGTTTTATTATTTTTTTTTCTCCGTGTCACAATCCGACACGTCAAGTTTTTTTATCAATTTCACCTAATAAACGTAATTTCATATATTCGATACGTGTGTAAATTTTCACGCACGAGACATCGAAGCTTCTGAGCCGGACGAGCCGAAGTGTCGAATTCTCGCGAGAAGAGTATCCGTTGTGTATCAATCGGCGGGGAGACTTCGATTTCACTTCGTCAACTCGATACAGATTCGATTCCCGCAACGATGTTTCTTCCTCTTCGCGCGTAAGTCGATTCGTAAGTCGTTACGTAACTTTGCGTCAAATTGAAGTTCGTTTTACTGGAGAAAAATTACACACGTTCGTGTATTCGAAAAATCGAGCCCTCACGTGTTCTCTCTTGTGAGCTCGTTAAACTTCAATCATTTATATTAAAACACTTTTTGTCAAATGATTGCCTAGACGATTTCTTAGCGCGAACCCGCATGAAACGAACCGTCAACCGCACAAATTCGTGACCGATCAAAGGTGCGTATCGTATATATGGGTACCTGTATGAGGTTCGTGTGTGACTCCGCGTAATGTACCACGGATATCATTTTTCTCCATTTGATTACCATTACCATTATCTCGGCCTGTATATATCTCGTCATGGGATAAGAGATGCATCTCAAGTCCCATGGAAACACGATCTTCCCTTTCGATATGCTTCGAGCTGCGCGTCTCTCAGAGACCGTGTCGGAGATCGATCGCTCTCTCTCTCTCTCTCTCTTTCTCTTTGATTCGTCAGCATCAAAATACACTCTCAATTAAATAGATCCCTTTTCATTCTGTATTATCGCAAGTAACAGATAGCTCTTTACAGCCGAGAAAGAGAGAGAAAAAAAAAAAAAAAAAAAAAAAACGAAAGAGATAGGAAATTACCGGGAAAAAAAGAGACTCGTGCGAACTTCTCTCTCCGCGAACTTCGATTGTCAAAAAATTCCAAATTAACCGAGAAGTCGAAGTTTTCTTATCCAATCAGCGGTTACTTCATATATGTTTAACCCCCGGGCGACGATGTATCCCAGTCTCTCGCGCGCGTTGGGGTGGCCGGGTGCGTCGCCAGCCAGGTAAGGGGCAGCTGTCCACCAGGTGCCAGTCACCCCCTCTTCGTGCGCATCCATCTTCGATGAATCGGTGGGGATTTGCGCGGTCCGATTGGATGTTGGCTCGCGCGCGTTGCGGCAATACTCTCGCGCTCCGCAACAGAAAACAGTCAGTCGTCCCGGGGCGCTCGACGGGGCACGCAAGACGATTTTTTTCGTGCTTGATCGCGTCACTCGTGTGACACGCGGTCACACTCTTTTCCACACACGCGGTCTCTTTCTCTCTCTCTCTTTCCCTCGGATTTTTGGATTTACGAAGTGACCCGTAGACCACCGTCGTCGTCGAACGAATGAAAAAAGCCATCGGGACGAGAGATGAAAAAGATACAATAGGCTCCATTTTTCTGATTGTCTCAATCCGTCGTCGTTCTTCTTGTCGCGCTTCCTCAGTGGTGTGAAGGAACCTTAGGGAGGAATCTTCACACGATTCAGTGTCCAAAAAAAAAAAAGTGCGATCGTCAGTGAATCGTCGTCGCAGTTCGATCCTCTTTCTTTTCTCTCTGCGAACTTTCGTTGTCTAATTTTCGCGCCCGAAACTCTATTTCTCGTGCTCCGAAAGCAGCACGGCCACATTTATGGGGGTGTCCGGAGAGTGCGCGGTCAAGGGCAGCAGAAGCAGCCACCCCTGTCACTGCTGCGTTCACGTCGGTAGTTCCGGCGCGAGCTTGCAACAGCAGCAGCCGCCACCGCTGCCACCGTCGTCCACACAGCCTTGCGAACCCTATCATCATCACCATCATCAGCACCATCACCATCACCATCATCATCACCATCACGGCAAGCACGCACCGGCGAGCGCGTCGCCGCAGCACAACAACAGCGGCGACAACAACAACATCCTGGCACCTCTACGCAGCAAGATGAAAGTGTTGAAGAAGCTTAAGCGCAAGATGGGTCTAGGTGAGCCACACCTCCGTCTTTCTCTGTCTCTATCTCTCCCTCATTGTCTTTGACGCTTTCCGGTCGTCGCTCGACTGACCATGCGATCGATTGGACGAATGCTGATTGCCGATCGATTGGACGAACGATTTTGTCGGTCAACGCACTCGTGATTTTCTTCTTGCGAGTTCGCCGGCTCAGTAGAACACCGGCTCAGCTGGTTTTCGTCGACCTCTGTGATTTCAGTTTTGTTTACAAAATAAATCTTAATTCTCCGAGTTTGATTGCATGGTCGAAAATATCGACTCCAACACATCGAAATAAAATAACTGGTGTATATATAGCGCGGTGAATCGCCACAAATATTGTTCCGAACTTTTGCCAAAGGAATTTACATTCAAATTATCGCTGTAGAATTGAATTTATCGATCGGCTCGTTGAATATTGCAGACGGGGAGCGCATGGAGGAACGCGGCTCCCCGTCATCGGGCGAGGGTGGAGGAACGATTCTCTAAACTCTCTAAATCAGCGATAGAACGAGGAAACAATTTCGGGCTTTTATTTCCTGCGGTATACGGCCGGCGGTTTATCGCGCCGCGAATTCGATAATTGTTAACGACGCATCTGTGCATCTAACTTTTTACTACATACACGTTCGAGAGAAAAATCTATATCGCTGGTCAACGCAATTTTTGCCGCTTTAACGCAAATTAGATTAAAGCCAATTTCGAGAGTTCCGAGAGAGAAGTCCGATAAAAATTTCGATACAGGAGGAGAAAATTTTATAAATGAAAAGAAATAAATTTCTAAAAACAAAAGAAAGAGATTTCTACATATAGACGGATGTATTTAAATCCCACTTGTTATGTCGCACAAACGCCAAATTCGTCGGCTAATAAGTTCATAATCTGCGATCGATGCAAAAGCGAGGGGATGCGATACAATGGAAAATAGGTTGCGAAACATTGAGCGCGAAGAAGCGTCATTTTCCTCCCCTCCCGGACTGTGTTCCGATTTCAGAGCGCTCGTCGTTATCATCGCCGCCCATTTCCATTGGCGCGTTCGGTAAAAGCTCATTTTCGCGACAAGCTTGTACAATCTCCATCTCTCTCTCTCTCTTTCTCTCTGAGCCGCGGTGTATCGTTGACCGACTTTTCCCTCAATGGGACGATCCACATGGATTCTCCGCGAGGGAGTCGGGTAAAGGAGAGGATATATATCGTTTCTCCATTGGCTTGTGCCGTCTCGCTTTCCCGCCGCGTTTCTCATCAGAAAGACCGTTCTTCCTTTCGCGAGAAACGTCTCTTTCGCGAATGCGGCATTGTCGACGACAGTGTGTTTTCGCGAAGAGCATGTAACTGGAAACTCCAACTCCAACCTCTTTGCTGGCGCGCGCCCGCGCGACTTTTGTCCTCGAAACCTAATACCGCGTCTCTTCTTCTTCTTCTTCATCTTCCGTGTCGTCTTATCACTGCAAATGTTGACTGAGAAAAATGGAAGTTTTGGCTCGTGTGACACAAGTGTTTTTTTTTTTATAAATTCCTAATTCGTGTAATAAAACGCACTTGTCAAGAATCAGAGTCGATTCGCTCGATGTTTGTTGTTGCCGCAATGTTGTTTGTTTTCCGCAGATTGATTTTGTATTCGCAACTTTGACAGTTCGGGATTACGTGGTTGTATTTTTTCATTGGTTTGCGAGTGAAATAATTTCAAAAAACATGTGAAAATATGTACGCGTATGTACGCCAATAATATCGATGACGCGACGTTGTGTTCTAGTGTTTTAAAACGTTATGCGCGCATGTAATAATAATTAAAAGGCACCTTATAGCGCCGAGAACCCCACAAAAAAGGCTTTCAGTTCGAATTTTATTGCGTTCTAGATTCCATCGTAATCTGATGACCGACTTTTTTTAGTTCTTTCTATTTTTCCGACACGTGTACGTGTGTGTGCATTTGCGTGTGTCTGTAAAACGACAAGATATGCGTTTTAGTTCTTTGCTAGAGAACAAGAGTCGTTTGTTGCCGATTGAAATCGAGGTTGACGGTAGAATTTTTCTCGCACGGTAACTCGCACGTGTCGATGACTTTTCTTTAGCAGGGAATTTTTCAAGGGACCAACGCAATGCCGAGCCCTTTGTGGGAGGTCGTCCCTGAACCATTGAAGACTTGTGAAAGGAGAGGAGACACGTTCGGTTTCTGAGATTCTGTTAGGCGATGACTAGTAATTAGCTCGAATATATTATTGGATTGTTATATTCAATAAATAAAACGTTTTATTTATTTTATCGGGAAACATAATAAGAGAATTAGACATCAAAGAGGAAAAGCACTTTGTTTCTTGCCGCGATTACTGTTGCGAAATAAACGAGGAAAGTAACTCGTCGGGATGCGAGATATAACGCTCCTCATCCTTCCTCGCTTCGTTCTTTTTTCCCGTGTTTTTGCGGTCTGCTGAATCACTCGCTTCTCGATCGCAGGGATTCTCAGCCTCTTTATTTTCTCGTCTCCCTATTGCGCTTTTTTTTTGTTTTCGTTTTCAATGTTCGCAGCTGAACTACTTCTTTTCGCACTGCAACCAGTTTGTCTCATTGTTTTTTTTTTTTTGTTTTTCGTGTTCTTTTTAACCGCGAAAGATCTCGGAGCGATTTTGTTCGCATTCGGATAGGACCGCGGCTGGTTTATGCTTGTTCGAAGAAAGGGTTTCGTTTGCCTCCGGAGTTGCGCTCGATTTGAGTCATCGAAATCGATCGGTGACGCATTAAGCGTGACGTTATTGCAATGTAAATTGCGTAATATTCGTTTGTTGAATGCAACAACCAATGCATCAGCTTCGCGATTCAAGGATCTAGAATTTCCCGTAAGTTTCACTTTGCCATTCACGAAAGAATCAACTGTGGAGAGAGTGTTATTTAATATTTAATCAATACTCTCTGGTGAGTGTAAAATATAAAAAAAAAGAAAAACAATTAATCCACAAATAATCTCTCAAAAATCGAACGTGTATTTAAATTTGTAAAAAGTTAATTTAATTTTATTCAAGAAATTGCTGGACTGTAACGACGATCTCTCTCTCCTGGGATTCTCTTCAACTACTTGCAAATGAAATTTCTTGCGGTTTTTGCGTGTCGTCCGAGTTGACGTTCCGGTGCGCGGGAGACAGAGTCGTCCAAGTCTTTCGTAGGAAGAACCTCGTAGAGGAGAACGCACTCTATTATCGTGGAGCGATCACTGACCGTCCTCACTGACTCGGCAACCTCCACACACCTATCCACCCACTTTCCGCTTCGCGTGTGACGTCAGAAAGCGCCGCGAACGAAACCCGTCTTTGTTCCCACAAGCGTTTCGCGAACCGGTTTGCGGTTGTGTGTTCCGCGTAGTATTCTTGTCAGCTGGTCGGACCGTTTAATCGAGGAATTCTCCGCCTATCTTAAGGGTTCGGGACGTCGTCAGGATACACTGCCCCCGATACGCAGTCCTTTCCCAGAAGCGTCCATTCATTCTTTCCATTCTGAATGACGCCGTAGCAAATTGAACGATGACGCCTTTGGTTTTTTTTTTTTTTTTTTTTTTTTGACGTATTTATCACCGCATTGTCTCGAGGTGGACTTGTCTCGACAGGATTTCTTCACACAAACAAAAAAATGAAAGTATCACAGTTACTCTACTAGAACAAACACTTTGAATAGATTGGAAATTCAATCATCGTATTATCATATAATCATTCTCTGAAATGTAATCATTTTTCGTGACTGAGATCCAAAACAATTCCAGTAAGTCAGATAGAACGAGCATTCCGAGATAAAATTCTATTCAATTTTCAGATATCTTATAAAGACGAAAATATTCCAGTTTCGTTAAAACTGCTATCTCTCACGTGGCATTCGACTGTGTAAATACGCATTGTTCGTTCTCGCTTAAATTCCCTCGGGCAGTCTCAGAAGAGATAATTTCGTTCGCAACTTCCGGCCGACGAACGGAGAGCGGATTCGAGAGAGCGGAAGTCGGTCACAATGTGCATAGTCCCGCGCTTACCTCAGTCGTCAGCTTGCCCGAAACGACATCGCGCAAATGTAACTCGCATTCCGTTTTTGTGATGCTAATGGCAGCAGATTCGCACACACATACTCACACACACACACACACATACAGTAGCGGAACGAGAGCTGCTATTTTTCTTCTTTTTTTTTTTTTTATACCTATGCGAGTTCAGAATGAGCGTCTCCTCTCTCTTGGCTTCGTACAAGACATGGAACTTCGCGGAAGCAAGGTGCATGAACACCCCACATGTGCGGGGTGTACGTAGCGCACGTGCGTTTCTTACGTGCGCAAACCGGAAGCAGCGGCCACCGTGGCTGCTTTAATAGCGCGCGCGCGGGTCTGCTCATAAGCAAACTCGCGCGCGTCTATCGTCCACGTGCTCGCGGCTGCGTGGAAATTCGTAAAGGCAGCCTACCGTGACGCAAAAGCGGAGGTGTTTTCTAAAGCCGCGGCTTATACACAACGCACGCGTTGGCTACAAAAATTTTCTAAATATTTGACTTCACGATTTCATTCGCGGCTCAGTCAGTTAAATAAACCGCTGTTATATTACTTTATCTATCCGCGTTCGAATTAATCACGACGAAAAGAATTTTTTTCGGGACGATGTTTTTGCATGTTTAGCGCGCGGATTATAAAGTTCTTGATGATTTCCTCGTTCATATAAATTTGTTTATATGAATAAACGCGTTCCACAGTGAACTCCTTACTTTATCTCGGGGCAGGGAGGGAGGAGGGCACGAGAAGACGAAGCGACTGCCGAACATCTGTCGTCGAGTGAAGTGCTTCCAGAAGACGCGATTCAGGGTACACGAGAGAGCGAGAAGAACCTTCACGAGTGCTTTTCGAGGAGCTCATTTACCAAAAGCCCCGCTGCTGGCGTATTGCTGCGTAATGGATTCTCGAGTGAGATATCGTGGATTTAGATAAATTGCCACTGACGAAAAAATACCCGCTTCTCGCGACACTCGAAACACATACACGCACACTCTCTCTCTTTCTACATTTTCTTTGAATCGGCTAATTAATTGATTTAATTAATTTCGACGTTAAATATATCGTCGTCTCATTGCTTTTACACGTATAATGTAAAGAAAAAAATCGACGGTTCCGTTGAAAACTTGAGGCTCGTTGAATTGCCTAGAAGTTCCAAGAAGGGAGAAGGAATTGTTAGTGTAATCACTCTTCACGCATATTATATGCATAAATGCAATTCTAACTACGCAGCGAGACGTCCTTAACGATGCGTTTTCTTTCGCGCGAGATCCTGAATACGCGATGATGGAGGGAGCTCGTCGAGATTTATCGGGGCTGCCTTTTTTTTTTTTTTAAGGCTTTCTTTTTCCTTCATGGATGCTCTACTGCACCCAAGTGCATTCGTCCTGCTTTTAATGGGGTGAACGGTGAGACATATCGCGCGAGCGCGCGCACATGAAGCCATTTTTCAATTCGAGAACATTTGTCTGGCAGCCTCTGGGCTTCTCCTCGCCCTGATTCGCGCAACTCCTTATACCGAGAGAGAGAGAGAGAGAGAGAGAGAGCGAGAGAGCGAGAGCTTTCGTCGAACAAGTTTTCTCGGCCCTCTCGGCACGTATTCGATATTCGTTAATTGCCGCAGAAGTGTAACTGCATCACCGTTTCTCGTAACTAGAAGCGTTGAAGTGCCGTTTTCGAAGAATGGTTAAGAATAGAATAATTTCTCGAAACTGTAAGGACCTTACTTTTAGAAAATAAGAGGGCGAGAGAGAGGAGGAAAGGATCCAACAGCCGCATAAATTGAAGAACAAAGAAATAAACTTATTCTAAAAGAGCGTTACTTCGAACGTTTCGCATCTATTTGTTTTTACTTCGTCTCTATTTTTTTCTGCATTTTTAGCGCGCGCGCGAGCGCGATGATTCATTTTTTTTTTTTTTTTTATCGCGGCTTCAGTTACTCGCGACGACAGTTTTCGCCCTCGAACTGACTTTTTTCAAGGGACGCGAGAAGAGAGAAAGTCCCCGGAGCCCTTCACGCTCGCGGTATACACATATATTACTCCTGGGAGTCGAGTGCCGCCTCTAGACTTTAATGGAACAAATGTTGCGAGACCGTCTCCTCGCCGCCCTTCGCATTTTGCGATCCCGTTCTCGAGAACCTCAGCACCGCCAGCATAATGATAGAACACGTACCATAATCTAATTTAAATAGAACTCTCCCGACAACTGTCGTTTAAAAAGTTATTCCAAACTTCGAAAGCCTTCGAGCCTTTTCTCCGCAAATGATGAAGTACTTCATCTCGTTACGATAACGAGAGATCTTCATCGGGAGATTTATTCTTGTAGGATTCTCCAGCGTTATCGAAAGCGTTTCAAATCGATCGCGTACAATCATTAACCGTGCGCGAGATATGGGAACGGTATTTCTTCTTCGTCATTAAACTTTCGCCGCGCGCACTTGCCCCGCGCGTTGTCTCTCTAATCGCCGGAAGTCGGCTGAAACCTCGTAATTTCTCGCTGATTGCGATAGAGGCAACCTTATACCCGCCCACGAATGAAACGCGCGAGGAAAAAAAAAAAAAAAAAAAAAAAAAAAGAAAAGAAAACCAGGACGCACGGAGAAAAGTCCGGCGTAGATCGGCCCACGCGCAATTCCGCGCGCGACGTGGCGCCTCAACGAGCGAGTCAATGACTGAATGAACGACGAGATGATTTAATTGCCGAGTGTCAAAGTTCAGCTCACGACGACGACGTGACCGCCGTTCGTCCGCAGTGTCTCTCATCCTCCGCGCGCCGCCCACACGCGATCGGCCTAATCGCAGGAAGTTCGAGGTTGACCCACCTCGGCGATTGAATTCAATTAACGGGCGGCGAGACACATGTTCGCGCGTAGAATTTCTCTCACGTTTAATTGCTCGCGACCGGATTCATAAGTCGTTCTCCTCGAAACGAGCGCATCGTGCGATACAATCAGCAACTAAGAGGCGAACGACCCTGATGGTGGAAAATTGCCGAGATGTTTCACATACATAGCCGGGAATTAATTGCGCGTAATAGATAATCGATACTCGGGGCGAACGCTCGATTTTCCAATATCGCACCGCGCGATTGGTTTCATCTCTCGCGCGAGCCGCGGAGGAAAGAAGGTCTTTAGAAGTTATCCCGGTCTGCGCTCCAGTAAAGTTTTCTTCGTAACCGCCCACGTGTGCGCCGACGATCCGGCGAAAGTACCAGTTTTACACGATAAACCAAACCACGCCGGCGCGTGTGTAAACGACGACGGTCTGTCGACGATGGAAACGTCGACCGGCGTTTAATCGGCGTAAACTTCGACGACTTTTAGTCGCTTTTCCCGTTGTGATTTACGACGCGACGTGTTGGATCCGCGAAATTTCCGGCGCGGCCGAAAATTTCGCAATACACGGCCCAAAATTCAGCAATAAAACTCAACGCGAAATTATCGTGCCTATTAAATCAGCTTCAAACCGGCTTTTCGCCCGGTTTATTCGATTGTTGTGAGATCGTCACGAGTATAACCGACGAATCTTCCGACGAACGGAGCTTTGCGAAGCACTTTAGTAAAATAAATGAAACCTTATTACAACAAATAGTCGTCTGAAAAAAAACAGAGTGTAACAATTTACACGGTTAAAAAAAAATATTTGGCGCACGCACGTGTCTCACATTAGCCGAAAAACTCGTCGTTGGGTTTGACGCTATGTGAGCTTAAAAATTTGTATTATTTGTTAGAAAGAACAAATCCAATTGAAAATTCACTTCTGTGCTCGACGATATCGAGATCTTATCTGTGCGTTCCGCTCTTGTGAGCTTTCCGGTGCTCGGACGAGTTTCACGCGAATTTGCGAAAACTCACTCGGCGATCATCGGAACGCGGTAATTATCGCGAGGAAGCCGATCGAAATTCCTTCGCCCGTCGCGGATGTACAATCGCGCACGATGTAATTTGCGTCTAATTTAACATGAAACGGCATTGCCTCGAGGCGATGCGATCGCATCTTAACGAGCCTCTTCCACTCCCGCGTCGTTTCTGTTCTTTTCAGACATATATTGTTTCGATTTTGCCAAGAAAATCGTCGATTTTCTCTTCGTGTGTGTACGATTTAACCGGGATTTCACCTTGTAATGATCGCGTTCGATAGAGTTTGATATTCTTCGGTAACAACCGGCACGACGGCAGGATCAGCCGGTAAAATTCGAATCGAGTCGAGAGGCGCGTACTACAATCGCATCACGTACTAATCGCATTGTCGAGATGATCGCGACGCACAAAAACGGAGAGAACGGCCGTTACCGTTGCCAAGAGAACGGCTTTTCGCTTCATCTGTCACGGTTGAGAGCCACGATGAACCGTCGACCTCTGGTGTAAACTGAGAAAGTCCGCGGACAGCGGCAACCGACCCGGCAACGAGATCAAACCGAGAGCGAACGGGAAGCTAAAGACTTTGAGGTCGTTGCCTTTAATCTTTTCGATCAATTACGTCATTTTCCATTCGCAGCGTAGAAATTTGGCGCAATTCGACCTACCGAAGAGATATTATGTTAAAAGGAAGATTCGTCATGCGAGAGATAAACAAGAACCGGTTCCAGGATTGTTATATCGATCGCGTTCGATTCGCTTCGCAAGTGTGGGAATTTTTGCATGCGGATTCCCGCACTGCGACGTGGATGTTTTTTGTCGAAGGGGAGGATTACACGGGAAGGAAACAGGAAGGAAGGTATCGCCGCTGATCAAGGGGAGAGGAAAGGGGAAGAAGCCGACAACGGTGCAACCGGTGGCTTCCCTTCAGGGATATTACGGACAGATGGATCGTGAAACTTATCGCCCCGTAAGAGCGTTACACGATTTTAAAAGGGGCCTCGATTTCCGTCGGAAACTTATTTTCGCAAAAGCGCAACGCTCTCTCCCCTCCTTTAACACGCACCTTTTTAATTAATTTATTTTATTAAGAAGACAGCGTTTTGAATCGATTCCCACCAGTCGTGTATTCGATGGATAAATCGAGCGCGGTACTACAAACGAGGAAAATCTCTCACTGTTTTCGAGCCGGTGAGCTCGAAACTCGCTCCGGAGCTTTTAGCGGAGCCGCGTACCTATATAGTGCGTGGCTTGCATATCGCTATCAACCCCCCTGACAACAGCCAGTCCGGCTGTGTCGGGGACGGGATCGATAGAGCTTCTATTGCGATATCAACGCGCAAACCCCATGGGCGAGTATGGTGGCGACAGCAGAACCGCGGGAACGGCGGGAGGCACGACGGGGAAGGGAGCGCGATGCGTCGCTCGTCCACCCCCTTCGCTCCTATGGAAATCCTATATATAAAAAAAAAAAAAGACGCGCGCAACCGTAGCAACCGTTTAATCCCGCCGATTCCCGCGCCAGACGGGCACGTTATAGCAACTCCGGCTCGGCGACTTTTCCTCTATCAAATGAAGTATTTTATTCTGTATTTTATTTTTCATTACTTCGAAGTTTCTTTTAAGAAATTTATTTAAAAAAAAAAAAAATAAATAAACCTGTCTACTCGCGTGATAAATGCGAACGCTAGTCCACGAGCGGTGATTAATGTTGCGTGCGCGCAAGTTCCCGTAATATCTGACACGTTGTTGTTCGAGTTCACCCCTAATCGAGCAACAACTCGCCGATGCGCGCACGCGGATCAGTAGTATGCTAATGTTCCGTGAAAATCACCGAACCGTAAAGCCTCGTTCGGGGGATGTGTGTATATATATTGCATAAATCTCTCTTTCATCCATCTTTTCCCATATCGAACTCGTCCGGCGAGTCTTCTTTTTCGCAGGAATGTAGGCCGGTTATATAGTTTCCTTCCTGCTTTGGTAACGACATATACATATATATATATATATGTGTGTATACATTGCGTGTGTACGCACGCAGCGCGCGCGGCGATACGGCTTCGCAGGATCATCGATCGGTTTTCACGTCGCGAGGAGGGTGCCGGAATTCGAAAAGCAGGGGTCCTTTTGTGCGTCTTCCCCTCCTCGTCTGGTTTTTTTTTTTTTTTTTTCAAACTCTTCCTTTGGCGTCCTGACGACCTGACGACGAAATGGGCCTACGCCAATGCCGGCTGGCTGGCTTCGTTGGGCCAGGTGGTGCGCAACCGTTGGCCCGACGGCATGCGTCGCCATCCCTAAAGCCGTGTGTTCCGCTTCTGCGAGCAGCTGCGACATGTACGTATGTATGTACGTACAGAGGCGCGTTGTGTGCGCGCGCGCGCGCGTCTCGCATTGCGTATTGGTCCTCAGTTACTACCAAAGGGTAGACTTCGCGTTTCAACGCTCTCGTGAAAAATTACGCATTATTTTTATACCGGTCAGAGAGTCTCTTCCGGACGCTTAATAGCTTTTGATGCTCACCAAGAGTCTGTTCTTTAATTGACCGGTCGCGGTGGCGTCTCGCTTTGTGTCATTCTTACGAATAATTGCGCTCTCAACGAGACAAGATACAAAGGAACAATTGAGAACGATTAAGAATAATTTCTAATTGAATTCTCTCTTTGAGATCTAATTGCGAGATCAAAAAAATCATCACGACGCGATTTTTTATTTACCGACGCTAATTGTTGTGTACATTTCGCACCGTTGACACATTGTTATCGGGTTCTTGTGCTAAATTCGTAAGAAACGATTTAAAGATATCACCAGTTATCAATGTAGATACAACATTCCGCGCTGCTCGTGCGCCGCTCTTTATCACATCGCGCGGCCTCCTCAGCTTTCGCTGCGTGCCGCCGCGCCTTATCGCGCGGCACCCGCAAGGTGAGATCCTCCAGATATATCCGCCTTTCGAGAGGTTCGAACGCCCGGCTGCTCCACGCACAGCTTGCTTAAGTGCAACTGTGAGTGTGTGTGTGTGTGTATGCACGTACCGACCGACCATGCCGTCGGCCGGCACACACAGACACACATAATGACAGCAGGGAGTTGGTTGTGGGGCAGCAACCAACACAGCAGATGGGGAGTTTGCTTCTGCAAGCCAGTCGTTGTAGCGGCGTGGTTCAAGCTGCCCGCCTTTTCCCGATATCTCCCGGGCTTGTAAATCTGCTCGTTTTCTTTTCTGCATTCTCTCATCTTTCTCTCTCTCTCTCTCTCTCTCTCTCTCTCTTCTCGTCGTTTTTCTTCCGATCCGGAAAATCGGGAGGGTGAGAATATCCGGAAGACAATGTGACACTCGTGCGCGTGAACACCTTTCCTTCCCTTCGTTTTCTTTCTTCCCTTCTCCACCCTTCTCGCCGCCAGTCCCTTCGCCCGACCCGGAGTGACGTTGAAGAATCGACGCGCGATGTGAGAATCGGTTCGATTATCTAAACTATGTCTTAATCTCGTGACACATATTTGCCGGCGCTCTCTTTGTGACGATAAAGAAGTTCGTGGCTTTGTCACGGCGTTTTTCTCGGGCTGGGTCTAATAGTTCGTCGGTGAATAATACGTGTTCGCCTCTGCAAATATATAAACTTTATTCTTTTATCAGCGCTTATTGTCGTTGTATCGCTCTCGTATTTATCGTTCTATTGCGTGCAATATTTGTTTTGTGAAAAGTTTTTGAAGTTCTTCTTCAAAAACGAGCGACTTGTTTGCTCCGGATCTTTTCTCGTCCCCTGAGTCGTCCCCCAAAAAACTCCTCCCAAAAAATATACATTACGAAAATATACAACAAATTCATTGTTTTTTTTTTTCGGTGCGAGGAATAAATTTCTATAAATTCTCGGTAAATAATTCATTTTCACGAAATTTCCGAATATATACACCCGCATTCGGAGTTCGGGATGTCTTTGTCTTGCCCCAAGATCGAGATGTCTTTGTCTTGTCAACGTCCAAGACGACCATTGACAGTCAGCAGAGCCACCCGAGTGGCGAGATTGCGTCTGTCAGGAGAAGTTCTCGGTGAGTACAACAACAAAAAACGCATTCGTTCCATTTCACATCTTTTCCCTAAGCAAACCCTTCGCGCTCCCCCTCTTTTTTCTTTCTCTTCCCGTCCCGAACTCTCTCCCACTGAGAATTGAGTAGCTTCTACGCTACACTGGAACGTAGAAGCACATTCTATACGATTTCTGTTTTCATTTATAATGGAGAGAAGAAAACATTTACATAATTTTAATTTTTTTAATACAATAAATAATGAAATGTATGAAATAGCGATATATTCGATATGTGTTTAAAAAATTAAGTTAAGCAAAATTGGAAAAATATTACATCTGATTACGAAATCACCTTGCGAGATGTTACTTTGCTATGCGCAAGACCGAAATATCGTTTTCACCGATTCTTCGAATTAGCGAAAGGCTTACGTCAACACGCCGGGGCTATCTGACCGCGCGTTTCGTTTCCAGTCTATTCGGCTTCAATATTTCCTCAGCCGTTTCTCGGGCGCTCCGCTTGACACAACGTGAGACACGCGTTTCTTTGTTGCGCGAAGAAGCAAAATTTTTCATTAACGCGGACGTGAGTCATCGCGGCTCCAATGATGTTGCGCGGTCACACAGAGTTCGCGACGTACACGATGATGTGTATTAGCTCGTAAAAGAAAGGATCCAATCAACTTCTCTTAGACTCTGTCTTCGCAAACTGGATCGCGACGCGATCGTATTCAACGGTAATCGTCTCGTCTTCGTTCTCATCGAGTCGGTTTTACTCGCGGAATCTCTCAACGATCGAAACAGAGAATACAAAAACCCGTTAAGCACAATTACACCGCGCGATATACTCCTCCGGATTTTCTATCTAATTAAACTGGGAGCACGCTACGCGAGCGGTCTTGCTAACGCAACCCTGCATTATATCCAATGTACTTTTGTTTCTCTGCTCTTTCGCGTTGCTCGCATCGTGTTCTCCGAGCATTTTCCTCGGCGCGCAACCTCCTCGACCGACTGTGTGTGTGTGCAATCAGGCGCTCGTTTATTCGAGAGATTTTGCCGCGCGCCGTATCGGATTCATGTACGCACGCGCGCGTCTCAATCGCATCCCATTAATTAGCCCGCGTCCGCTCCGTTGAATAATTGAAATACGTCGAACAGAGCACTTTTCATCCGATGCCAAATTCTGATGGGATAAAAAAAAAAAAAAAAACCTTTGTCTCATTCACATCCCTGTGAATGAGAGCGTTGTCATCGAGATGATCGAACGATCAATGACTGCGTCAGAACAGTCCTCTCAACCTTCGCCTCTCCCGCTGAAATAAGTCCAACCCAAAGTGCGGTTGAAGAACCGCTAATCCCGTGTGTAATCCACAAGGGATGCGACACACGAAAGGAGCTGGTTTGTTCGTGTTTTTCCCCCCGTCTCGTTTCGACACCCCCGCGAAGTCGCTCGCGGCGATCCTATACGTGCGAAACGCGACAGATGCGCGTACTCCTCCTTCCTAATATCTGAAGGGTAAATGCGTGGTTCCAGCAGTGTATCTTGCGCAACCACCCTCTCGTTTAACTTCGTTAATCCGATTGTTCCTAGACGGGCCTTGGTGGTGGCGTTTAAAAGCGCCGCGATGGGAATATGCACTTGTCGCTATGGGATTTCGTATACACCCTCGAGCACGCGGGCCTTGTTGTAAGCAGCTCAAACATAAGGCACATGTTGCGTTCGGCCCTGTTCCGCCTCTATTCTCGCGAATGTCCGCGATTCGAAGGAAACGCGAAATCGTAAAATTTCTTAATAACTTTAATTTCTTAATAATTTCAATCGAAGCAATCCCATTTCTTCTGTAATATATATATAATACGAATTCACACACGTGGATCCTTGTTGCCATCGTGGCTGACTAAGTAGTCGAGAATTAATACTACCGGGAAAGGCCTTGTCGTGAGTTGTCGAAAAACGCGTGGATCGTGTGTTGCCATCGTTGCTGACTAAGTAGTCGAGAATTAACAGTGTATACCGGGAAAGGCCCTCGAGTATTCGGGGGGCCGTGAATCTTTGTCGTAAAGTTGTCGAAAAGATGGTCGCACAAAAGGTTCCGCTAGAGATCACGCCGCCAAGGAGAACTCGGATAAAGATCTCGTTTCTCCATCAAGCGTGTAACGCAACTACGCGTTTTTACCTGTGTGCGCGCGCGTTCCTCCTTTCGAAGGTTGATTCCTTATTCCGATCGTAAAGGCACGAGTCTAATTCCAGATGGTCGTTTGTGAGAAATGATAGGTGGTACGCATTTACGAGTTTCCTCCTCTCTCGTCGTTTTACGATCACGCAAGAGAGAAATTTCGCGCAATTACGAAAGAATCCGATGATCGTCCGTTAATTCGCATTTGGACACCAGTGAATGAATCTAAATAGCGCAATCGCGAATGCGCATCGTCGCGCATCTCCTTCAAGTCCCTTATCGCGCGCGATCAAAGCGATGGGGGACTTGATTATCGCGTCTCGCGGCGTAGAATCGCAATCGAGAAGATTAGGGGGAGAATCTCTTTTTCTCTCTCTCTCTCTCTCTCTCTCTCTCTCTCTCTCGGGTTCGACGACCCTTATCGCGCGCTCCGTTAACTTATTCGCTCCTAATCGCAATTCCGAATCGCGTGTGGATAGTAGCTTAATACACCAATTGTTTACCGCGCGCCGGTGCATCACGTGCACGCAACGTGTGTTCCTCCACATAATTACGTTAACCATGCCCGCTCCACCTTCCGTAGACGCTCTCTCTTTCCCCGTCCTTCGTTCTTTCTTCCTTTCCCTTGTCACGCGCCTTATGTCTTTCTCTCTCTTTTTATACACACGATCGTTTCTTTCTCGCCTCGAGCTGTGTGTACGCGTTATTATTATTTCAGCATGACGAGAGTAGCTCGCACATTGCCACCTTACGTAATGCGCATAATGGTGGAGAGCAAAACAGAAAAGAGAGTGCGAGCGAGAAAGAAGAGAAGGGGAAGCGGCAAAGCCGCGTCGCCTAGGCAGGAGAAAGGACGAAGAGTGTGTGGAGTTCTTGTCCGTAGAGAAAGACGGAGAGACAGATAGAGAGAGAGAGGGAGATCGCCTCCTAGGACGACTACTAGGTAGCTCGGCAAAGATCACGGCATCGGGCGTGGGAACAAGGCCCCTCCTGCCGCGCGAGAGAGAGACGCTAGGCTCTCTGCGTTGTGCGGACGAGCGAAGAAAATTACCACCCGACTTCCACAACGGCGCGCTGCTTAACAGTACCTCGAGTGTCTTATCGGAACGGTTCGTAACCCCTCGGGGTCCGCGCGTCCTTAGGTAGGCGCGCACGCGACCGCACAGCCTGTTGCGTCTCTCCTCTTCCTTTCGGTCTTTCTTTCCTGTTTTTTTTTCTTTTTTTTTTTTTTTTATAATATATTTATTCGTTCTCACTAATCCGAGGTCGCGTGGACGGCGGAAAAAGACCGGTGGCGATCTTGAGACGTGACTTTAATATTAAACCAACGACATGCGCGTGATAATTCGCGTGTGAGAAAAGAGATTGCTAATTACGTTCTCTCTATGGTTGTATATTTTTTTTCTCAAGCACCGATCAGCCACATTTTATTTTTTGCTAAACTCCGAAAGTAGCAGAAAAACGTAGCATCAAACGACGCTTGTTCGCATTTTCCGTGGTTCGATCGTGGTTCGATTAAAATGCCTTATGGTGGAATCTCTCTCTTTCTCTCTCGTCGTTTTGTTGTATCTCACGGTTCGTCGAACTTGAACGACGCCAGAATGCGTCGATTATGGCCGCTTATCAGACCCGCAGAGCACGTCCGCCGTCTCTCTCTCCTTCGCGACTGATAATAGCCGATGCAGAAATAGATCTGATTGTAGTCAATGAGCTGTAGGGGAAAGAGAGCGAGAGAGAGAGAGAAAGAGAGAGAACGAAGCTCGGTCAAGGCTTCGTTTATTTACATCATGTAAAGTGCATCGCGTTCACACCGCCGCGCCGTCGAGGCGATCGCGCTGCGTGCTCGCGAAGGCAGCAGGTCTGTGTCTTCGCGCCGATTACTTTCACTTCGGTACACGACAATAGATCAATCGGGATTGTTTTCAATGACGCGACGAATGTATCGAGAAATTTTTATTTTTTATGTCAGACTTTCTTCGCTGAAACATGACAACAAAAATGTATGTTCTGAGAAAAGGCGAATTTTATAAAAGAGAGATAAAGACAGCGTTGATAAAGATAGAAGTGACGCAGGTGTTGTACGTACGTCGGTTGTACGTGATAAACAGAGCAATCAAGTGGAAACAATCGGAAACTAATTTAATCTCCAACGAGCTTAGCGCTCGAGGAGAGAAAGAAGATCGCGAAGTTTCGCGCTGGCATGCAAATTAATTAATTTTTATCCGCATTTCTTCGAAAAACGGGTTCTTCTTTTCCCTAAGTACAAACCCGGATACCACGACACGGAATTCGCGTCGATATGTTCCTCCGGTCGTTTTATTTCTAAATTTTCTCTTCTTCCGCTCGCAACATCTGTTTACTTCGCTGCTGCTCGTAGCCAACCTGGAAACGAGATTTTAATTAAACCTCGATGTCCCGAGGAAAGATGCAGCATCGCGGCGGCGGCGGCGGCGACGGCTCATCCGACCCGCGCCGAGATGCACCGCGTCTTTCTCTCTCTCTCTCTCTCTTTCTTTCTAATGTGCACTTCCGCGCGCAAATGTGTGTCACGAGTTTCCCACGAGATGCACCGGCGAGTGGCGGCATAGGCACGGGCATAGACCAATTACTACCGAGACGCGGAGAATCTCTCTCTCTCTCCATTGATTCTCGCGCGCGCGCTATTTGCGCGTGAATGCGCCGGTCAAACGTGCGTTCGCGCACGGCAGGAAAAAAAAATTTCACGCGTCGCGCTTTAATAATGACAGCAAGTTGAATCGCAAACCTGCGATTATTCAGCGAATTACCGATGCGTTCGCGCATAACTGTTCAGGCAGTACATCGTAGTCGCGATTCATCCTCGGATTTCGAAGTGGAACGCGGCGGTAACCCCGCGCGTACATATGTGCGCGACCTTCCGACGAAAGAATTCGCGGGAAACTCAGGTAGCGAGTAGATGGACTCGATCTAAATTTCGAAGTGGACGATAAGCGAGCGACGTGAGATTGCGTTCTTCCAAGCAATCTCTCTCCCAAGAGAGATTAAGTTCTTAGCGGTGAATCGCGGTTTCGGATGATTGAAACATTTTCTCAACTAATTCTTTTATTCCGTTCCGAGATAAGAGGGTAGACGTACAAATATATACATTTGTCCGCGACTCTCTCTCTGTCAGTGCAATGTAGTACCTGTTGACGGTGATAACGTCGTGCCGAAGTTTACGCGAGAGAGAGATAACATCGCTGCGAAGAAATTCGCTGATTGTATTGCAATGTCACACGATTGTGAGTGTCCTCTACACTGCGGTTTTCGACGTTTTCATTCATGGGCTCGATCTCTTTTTTATGATTTTGTTGTCGTTTGGTTTTTTTTTTGGTGGATTGTGTTAATGTGTTTTAAATCTACTGCGTGAGCGAAGTAATTGTCGAGAGAGTCTTCGAGATCTTCGCCGGGGGGGGGTCCTTTCTTTCTAACTCGAGGATCTCACTCGAGGAGGATTAAAATTATCGGCGGGAGGCGTATTTCACGGAGGATGGCTGTGAGGTTTCAGCTTGTCCCCGCGAGGCGTTTCTTGCCTCCGGCACATCTCGGCGAATAAGTGGCGCTGATCGCGCGAGGGGTAAATGGAGTCATGGTTTATTCGCCGAGGCCAACAAGAACGCCTGATGCCAAGATGCAACGGTATACGTCATAACATTCCCACGGTGAATTGACCGGGCGTTCTCTACCGCGACCGGAGGTGCGTTCGGAGAGAGAGAGAGAGAGAGAGAGAGAGAGAGAGAGAGAAAATCGCGTCTCGCCGTGACTAATAGCAATTGTATAAATAATCAAGACGCTTCCAATCCGCGGAATTAAACTTTCGGCGAAAAGGAGAGAAAGAGAGAGAGAAAGAAAAAGATGCGCTTTCTTCTCGCTTTTTCCTTTTCTCAAGCGAATCCTCAGGATCTTAATTACTACCGATTTCGAATCCGTTATTTGAAGTTCAATGCCAGGAATGTAATTTCAATGTGTGCTCTTATAACCGCGTGCTATTCCCGACTATAAATGCTCTTACTCGCGATATTTACTTTATCTCTACCTATAATATTGTTATCGTTCGATATTTTGCAGATTCTTAACAATTTAACTTTTGCAAATCAGATGTTAAGTACATCCGGTAAGATAAGATTTCATGCGCGACTTTCAACGAACTCTCGAGCTGGATTTCGCCACGTTGCCTCACAGCGGACGACGATTCTTTCGGGTGACTGAACGAAAAACTACGCAAGAAAGAGCGAGTTAAAAAGAACGGACGACGGGAATGTTTTCAAAGCGACGATGTTGCGGCACGCAATCGCCCCGTTTGCGGGAGTTACGACCTCGCGTCGAGCAACGACGACGGGAGAGATAGTTCTCGTAAAAATCCTGGAAACTCGCGCGTTACTTCTTACACCATATTACGTCGCCGCAACGCGCCGTAACGGTTCCAGGGAAACGGGCGAGGGAGGGAAGAAGGAGGCAGGAAGAAAAAAAGCGCCATTCTGTCGCTCGGCGAGCGGAATTAGAAATTACAATTAGCGCAGAGAGCGCGTTTCCTAATACGCGCGCGCGCGTTTTACCGAGGAGAGAGGGAGGGGGAGAGCGTGAGAACCGCGAACGGTTCGCGATTTTTACCGGTACGCATCGATAAATCGCGATTATTCAACCGATCTCGACGGCTGAACGTCGAGTTGCGGTTCATTAGCGGATTAATTGCCGCTGGAATTGTTATCCGGCGACTGTCATTGCAACTCCGTCGTAGTTTCTTCTAGTTTTCGAGACATGTGTTTAGGAAAAAAATATGTGCAAGATATATGTGTGTATATACAATGTATAAAGTATCTCTATGTATGTTTTATGTAACTTTATATTTTTCTCATATACTTTATTAAATATTTTATACAACGAGAAGAAAAATTGAAACATGCCTCATCACACAATGATTTGCACTATTACTCGGAAATTGCATCTCCGCATTGTGGCGGACCAACACACATTTCTGCGTCACGATTTTGAATCGAGATAATAACAACTCGCTTGGCAATAATAATAAT
>QVOB01007685.1:0-19369 GCA_014839585.1 Pseudomyrmex concolor | reverse complement strand
ATATTAGGTGAAGTAAAAAGTTCTGAGCGTTTTCCGCTAGATATCTTTAGCGGAAAACGCTCAGAACTTTTTACTTCACCTAATAATTTCTACTCAATAATTAATATATTTTAATAATTGTAACCAAAAATATTTTCGCTGTTGTATTTTTTTTTATACACATCGAGCGTTTGTCCAATTTTTGTGTACAGGTAAAGTTTGGATACGCGACAATGAAGTCGCGTGGCGGACAGACCAGTCTTTCAAGAGGACATCACCCTTAAATCCTTGTGCCACAACGACTACCTCGACGACGACAGGTGGCGGGCCGTTAATACATCCCCACCTGTCACCACCCTTAGCCGCCGCTGTTACCACCACCGATCACAGAAATTCCAGCAGCATTCATGCGAAGCTTGGCATCTCGTCCGGTAAGCACAAAGAATTATAATTCTCTGCGAGAGCATCTCTCTCTTCAAATAAATTGTGCTAAAATGAACAGACTACTTTTAATGTAAGAATCGCGCGGACTCACGCGTATATAATATATTGCTGTTAACTGTTTCAATATGAATAACATTATTTTTTTTTTTAACGGAGCAAAAATATCGAATTCCGACTCACCCTCGCGATTCGTCCGTGAGAAACCTCGTTTGTGCGTCGTCAGTGGCGGCACTTCGACAATCGAGGGTCAGTGGTTTAAGACGGTCTTTAAAGCGAGGCTCTTTAAATAATGCAATAAGCTTGATGTCATTTGCCGGACAATGGGCGAAGTTCCTTTTACGGAACGGTCCATTGAAACTGCCTGTCTCGCAGGTGCGTATTTCCGACCCTCGGCCAACCTCGCGCTCTCCGCCAATCACGACTTGGGGATTTGCGACGCTCATCTCGGCTCGCACCGCTTCGCGCAATTCGCCGACGATAATGATAGGACGATTTATAACTTTGCATGTCACGTCAAGAGTTGCGAGAAATCTGGAACGCGCGTTTAGCAGCATGAAATTACATAGTGGCAATTCCACGAAATGTTACATATCACGTCTATACTGTAATACTAGAGTTCGAAGTACATTAGCTTTTCAAAGTGGATAGGTAAATGATTGAATGTAGATAGGAATAAAGGGCAATGAACGTTTATCGTTCTCGAAGTTAAGATAGTTGTTCTACTTTTCGTTATATCAAAGTCGCGTTATCAGTGCTGATCATCGAACGTTATTTCGAGAATGCTCACTCAATATAAATACCCAGCTGAACGATGATTTCTCTCGTTTGCCTAAATAAACATATACAGTCTCGGACGCATTATGCGAGGGAGATTGTCCGATGTTATACGATCAGGCTCCGCTTTTCGTCTGTACGGGGAAAAGCGGTGGATTGCGATCTTACGGGAGGGAAAGAAAGCACTCGGCGCGCGGTATGTTTAATGCATCGCTCAACATTTCCATGTCAAACATTGCTCTTTGACTCGCGGAATTTAAAACCGTCGTTTCGTTGCTACACACGCGCGCGCGCGCGTATACACACACACACTCGGAATTGTGTGCGCGCGTGTGTATTATATACGAGAAAGAAACTACTCATCTTTATTTACTGGATAACTGCCGGACGAGGTGAGTTCGCCGGTGTGGTCGATAAGGGTCGAAACTTAAAAGCCACGAGGGTGAAACTGGAGACCGAATGAGATTTCAAAAGCGATGTTAAGAAGTAAATGACGTTTCGCGAGCGTGTCGATCTTTAAAGGGTGTATGTTTATATGCAATATAAAAGAACATTAATTTTCTAAACATGTATGTAATTTTTATATTAGGAATTATTCGCTTTTTAATATTTATTATAATTAATATTTATTTTAATATTTATGTAAGACATCAATAATTCGAAAATTGCCGAAGATAAATTTATTCGCAAAGCAAAGAAAAATTTCTATCCTTCTAGAACGATTTAACGACGACAATGTAGTTTATCAGAAAAAATCAATTTATCTTTTCTCAAATCGAAGCGACATACGTTTTTTGTCACAATCGCTGTTATCGGCGTTGCGCATAGGAAAACGTCGAGAAAAGAAAGATATTCCCTCGGACGTAGGGTTCTTCCGAAGCTATTTGCTTCGCAAAGCCCGACCTAGCTCTTTGCCAAGTGTGTTTATTCGGTATATCAATAAGGACGAAGTGGGCGAAGAGCAAGGACGTGCTCCCTCGAGAGGACCGTGGTCCTGGCGCGGCGGCGATCGGCAGCGCGCGGCTCCTTTCTGGACAGTTTGATAACATTATGTCGCCTAACGCCGACATATGCATCGGCCAGTTTTTAAAGGATCGAGAAGGGTTCCCTAAAATATTACGAGCTCGTGGACACACTCTCGCGAGAACCACATGTGTTGCGACGTCATGTTTTCCACCCGAGAACGACGGCGACACAAATCTAAGTTTCGGATATTTCTAGTGAGACAGTCAATAAGTGGAAGATCGTAAATCACTTGTTGAGTAACAGGCCGATATGTGATGCGATATGTATTTGTGAATAAAGTGTGTTCTAATTTTTTCTCGCTTACTTGATCGAATCTGTGGAATTAATTACATGTCTTTGCGTGTGTCTCTCGAAATATAAAAATATTTCTGTGTAAAAAAAAAGAAAAAATGATAAGAGATAATTTTTATTTATTTTGTTAAGATGTGCAGTTTTTAAAAATCTTTCACTGATTCTCAAAGATTGCATTTAAGAATTTTTTACTCATTTCCCGCTTCTGCGCAAGAATTGATTGTATTTTACGAACAACACGTACTCCGCGTTTATACTTTCATTTCGCTGTAGAATATGAAATATCGAACTGTGTCCATATGCGAACCAATAACCAAGGCTACGTGTCCGTCGGTGCGCGCGATTCACGGCGAGGGCTGGGGACGCACACAAGCGGGGAAAGGGTGGCTTTGAAATATTGGCTACATAGATTTCGACCATTATTGCCGCGTGTAAAACACGGCGACATTTGGCGTTAAATCGATCAGGGCGCACTGCAGCGTCGTTTCTTCCCGCCCGACGAATAAATACTCCGGTCCTGATTGTAAAATGTAACGTAAACGCTTGTAAATACGTTTAACAGAACGATCCGGGCGTTTCTTTATTGCGTACAATCGATATCTTCGCACTTGCGCAGTTGCGAATTTGTTACAAAAAAACTTCTCTGCACTTGTAAATTTTGTAGTTATGTTTTTTACGTAGTTGTATATATATCACATTAATTATCCGCTCGTAATCCCTTCAATCATATCTGAAAACTTTCGAGCCACTGCAAAGCAATGAGAGGGGAAAAACGAACACAACGTTCGCATCACTCTCGTTGTGTTCGTCAAAAAAGCAGGTGTACCGCAAATTAACACCGGTCAATAAACGGTTTATTTTAACGTACACGTAAGAACGATTCTTCGCAGGCAACGCTCGGAAGCGAAATTTGAAGAGTTGATTAACTCGCATTAAAGTCAACTGATCGCAATCCTTTTCACGGTTGAGAGCTCACGCCACGGAAGTGCTTATTTGTCATCGTGTTCAGGTGCATTTCGGAATTCACTCTGTGTTTCGTAAATCTGTTAGGAGGTTGTAAAGTTACATACAGAACTAAAAAAAATTACGAAAATATGTTTCTTCAACAAGACATTAAAACATTTGAGATAATATTGAGATAAATATGCAGGAATATATCAATCAGCTTGTCAATAAACATTAAATAATAACATGACAAGTAAATATGTACAACGTAAGTAAACAGGTCAAGAATCCAAACTAGATTTCTCAAGAAAAAACGACAAATTATTTAAACAGAACGTTATTATTTATCATTATAAATTCCTAGAACCTTTGTAATGTTTTACAAGAAAAGCATATATTTTGAGTAACGATAATAAACCCCACGTTTGACGAATATAATAAAGCATAATAATGAACAACGGATCAATTGTTGATTAATTCACCGCAAAAAAAGCGCATCGGATTAAAAAGGTATAAATTAGCCGCGAAATATATAATAATGCGCGATTTCCTATAATTAATCGATTATGCACGTGCGCTCGATCTCTCACGTACAACACGTGCACACATACACGCGCCAACATACGGCCAAAGACTTTTTCAGATCATAATTTTAGATAGGGCGTTCTCTCTCTTTCTCTCTCCGTTCTCGCTGACGCAAATGGCGGCGTGTAGGCAAATTGAGGTGAGATTGGAGGTCAAGACTGCACCGCAGCCGTTACCGCGCGTCGCGCTGTTCGCTTTTGCACAGGACGGGAGCGATTTGCAAGTTAGTTGCTATCGGCGCGCGCGATCTTAGTCTAGGAAGGGCGATGCGTGAAAACGAGAATTAAGAGGATCTTCTCGATAGCGCGCGCGCGCGCACACGCACACACACACACACACACACACACGCGCGCGCGCGCGCGACGTTCGCGAAGCTGTATCGTCGACTTGTTGCAAAGAACGGCGATAGTCGAGACGTGGTAAATTTCTTCCGAAGGTGGCGGATTAGATCCAATCTGGTGCATTCTAGAAAGAAGCAAATAAAAGTCGAGTTTCTACGTTGCTGCCAACGTGCGTCGATTCTCACAGGTCTTTTATAAAATATGTATTAATGTATCGATTGGATTTGTTAATCGATTTAATAATGGATCCGGAATGTTGTATATGTGTGTATCGCGGCAGTTTTACTTTTTCGCAATTACAGATCGTAGCTCGTTACGTGTTTTGTATACTACCAGAAGTTTGTGTTTGCTTGATCAATTGCGTGAAAGTTGCGACGGGAAATATGGGAGCAATGGTCTATTACACGAGTTCTCCCCGGTAAATCCAGTTTTCTGGGATTAACTATGTACTTTAACAAGCAGCCATTTTGTAATTACTGTCCATTATAACCACGAAAAAGCCATTAGGAAATCATTTATGAGAAATCGCGGTCTTGCTTTTCGTGTGAAAATGCCGACGTCGATATTAATATGGAAACTCTTTCTCCTCTCCCTGTAAACTTGCAAATCTCGATTTACAGAAAATTACGCGTAATTGAAATTAAGATCATGCGCATTTGAAATACTTGGAACATTCTCTCTTTCGATAATTCCTCTGATTTGATAATTTCTACGAGTCTCGAATATAAAAAAAAAAAAAAAAAAAAACAAATCGGACAGCAAACGCGGCTTGGAAAATCGAGATGGATCGCGATCTCCGCCTCGATCTTTCTCTCAATCTCTTATTTTGCCCGAGAAGCAGATCGCCGTTATCTCTCGCAGCAGCCGTACATGAATACGTAACGACTCGCCTTGCGCCTCTCACGTGCTTCCTCATCTTCTCTACGGCGGCAGTTCTCTTCGCGCTCGGAGTCTGTGAGGAGTTGAGGGAACGATTAAGATAAACCGCTAATTAAGAGGGAGAGGCCAGGTACAAGAACTCTATGGCGTGTTCTAGGCCACGCATCTCATACACTCGAGCGTGTAACAGCTTCTTCGTGCAGTCCGGCCAAATGTCAACTCGCGTCTTTCTCGCACGTATACACGCGGCTTCTTCAATGCGAGATCGCGATCCACGTCGCGATAAACATCTATCCGCGCGAATATCATACGCGGGGATAGATATTTTACGATTATTGCGGAAACGATACATTGTGCGTAAGATCGCAGCGTAATCTTAAGGTTGACATGCGAATGAACTTGATGTGATAGAGAGAATACGGTGCAAAATCTACAGATAATTTTTACAAATCTGTGCCAGAAAATTACGTGAAAAGAATATCACGACCAAAAGGTTCAATGTCATGTCAAAGTATCACGTAGTTTTCTGTAAAATATATTCAAATATTCAAGTGCGTTGCGATATCGAATCCAGAAACCGAGCGATTTTATTTCCTCTCGCGATTCCGCCATTGTAAAACGCGTTGCGTCACCCGGTATGTGAATTCGCGCCAAGTACCGCGTAATATCCAAGGGATATCACAGTGGACCGGCTAACGTGATTATTATAAAGTCAATACGTTGCTAACTCATCAGTCGGCTCCGCCCTCTAACAGCCCGGTAATATGCACCGGCCAAGAAGTCAGTTACGCTCTATCAGTGCGCGCTCTCGCTTCTCTTTTTCTCTCGCTCTCTCTCCTGCTTATCCTTGCGCATCTCTCTGTCTCCTCCCGTGTGCTCCGCACAGCCTCTCTTTTAAACATAAGTGTGTCTACCTACATGGATAGGTAAGTGCCTACCTACGCGTGTATAAACCTACCGACATACGTGCGGCGCGCCTTCCCTTCTCGCTTCATCGCCCTTCGTCTCGCTCTTCTCGCTGTTTCTTCGCCGTATAAACTATACCTGCACACAGCAACACGTGTGCAATACGTGTTCCGCGCCGGGGTATAGTTCCGCGGTATCTGCCGGATCTGAACGAGCTGCACGAAATCGCTGTGTCTGCAATTATCCCTGAGAAATATATTACTTTAAAGGGGCACTTGTGCGCTAAAAGAAAGCCAGCGCGCAACTATTTTCCGTAGTCGCGATCTTGGGGGTACGTTAGTGTAGAGATACGCGCTGGACATTATCGGGATTCATTGCGCCGATTTTTTTGAGAAAATCGCGCTCGCATTGCGCAACGTCGAAGTAGCGAAGAAGCGCGACCCGCAATTTACTCTGTTAGGGATGTTATTTCGGTATAGTTTGTTACGAAAGGCGGAGAGGGAGAGTATAATGAAAGTTTTGCGCGTGTGGCGATTGCTTTTATTACGGATCGCAATGTCGAGAACGTTTCGAGATTCTTTACATATTTGCTGTAATATCGAGCAACGTTTAAACGCGAAAGAGAAATAAATTCTTCTTTGTATATAATTGTGTTTTTACTCAGCTGAGTATTTCATTCCGAAAATCTATAATCTTGAAAATTTTAATTACATGCACTTTTCCGACGACTTTATTTTATCGCGATGTTATATTTTCGCGTTACATCGCGTGGATTATTATCGCGATTCCCGATCGTGTTCCTATTAACTTTCGCGCGACAGGCGAGAAAAACCTTGGCATATAATTTCCAAGAGCGTGTTTATTGCTTTAGGATAGTTCGTTATACGAGTAAAATATGAAAATGACGTAAATTATGATTAACTTTTAACAGCAGTGAAAATATTTTTGTATTTTGATTATTTTTTTCGTCGACATTTTATTCGCTACAAACATGTTTGTTGTTTTTTGTTTCTCTAAAGTAGTTTTATCAAATTATATATTATCTAGTTGCAGTTACTTTAATGTAGAGCAACGATAATTTACGATATAAGACCTTGAAAATTAAAAACAAAAACCTAAATCTAAAGGCAATAAAAAATTGCCAAGAGAGATCGTGTTAGTGGTGTTAGCAGTTCTTTTGATCGACATAGTGGAATTACCAGTACTTACGAGGCGCCGCGCTTGCATCAGTGATCTATGAAAATTATCGATACTTATCGTGCCGCGGTTGCGAGCGTGTGATAAATGCGCGCGGTAACGCGCGCGATCGATAGAAAGAGAGAAAGAGAAAAAGAGAGAGAGAAGGAAAGCCGCGCGAGTCCGGGGAGTAACCGATAACGTAATACGGAAAAAAGGAAAAGCAAATGCATGGGTCCGCATCACCTCGCCTCGTGGTATGCCTTATGGACAGCGCGGAACGCGTTATTACAGTCGGGAGGCGGTTACCGGAGAAATCGCGCCTCTTCCTCGGCGAGCGAGTTCAAGGTCAGGGTTGGGCCCGGGTCGTTTCATTCATTTGTATATGAAAAGTATGCGCGTATACAGTGTCGGGATCGTTCACAACTCGAAGGCCCGCCTCATCGTGTAGGTCTTAATCCGGAGTCTTGATCTTCCACCAACATCCCTGAGCGAATCTATAGACGGCGTAATTGCTTTTAAATCGGGCGTGCGCGATGCGTGGCTCTCTGCATAACGAAGCATGAGTAATTCACACTGTTTCGATCGGTATCTGCATAGAAAATCCGAGCTGTTATTTCTATCAAATACGTGAATATATATGCGCCTTGTAAGTTTAAATACTTGTTTTAGTCAAGTAATTTATTGATAGAAACATCTTAAGTCGGTTAAATTTATAAATTTTATAACGATATCACCGATTTTGTTTTTTTTTTTTTTCTCATCTGTCTCCGGACTTACACTGACACCAGAGGGGATGTAATTTCTGAAAAACGCGTGGTAAGGTCGCTTGAGACGAGAGAAATTTCTCTTCATTGAAGAGAAACGCACGGTCGAGTGTTCGCACGTCCCGCGTGCGTTCCGACAGGTTTTCGATGTTAATTTCGGTGGAAGCAGGACGATCGGATTCTCAGCGGCACGTGAGGATGCCCCGCGGCCAATGCGTGCGTGCAACGCACGCTGCAACGAGCGTACTGCGCGTCGTTGTCGTGTGCGTATGCGTGTGTGTGTACGCGCGTCTCGTGGGTTTGGGGTCAGAGGTTAAGCGGCGTGATTGAGTCTTGCTTACAAGGAGCCGCCCTTCGTTGCTCCTCTCGGGCCCTACCTCCTGGGGAAGGAAACCATAATGCAATTTAAGCCATAATACTTGACTTTAAATTGAAAAGATTGCCCGAGGGATGCGAGGGAGCCGGACGGTGCTTGTCGTCGTGTCTTGCGGTGGTGGTGTGATGCCTGTGACGGTGACCGGTACCTGAAGAGAAGATGAGGCGGAGAAGGTGGCCAAGGTGGAGTTCAGAAAGATCGTTGCAGCGCGCATTTGCGCCAATACGCGGTTGCACATGTGTCGACCGAGGTAATCACAGGATGCATTTAGATAAACGATCGTCGACACTGATATCGCGCCTACAACGGCGCTAAACACCTATTCGTATGACCTTTGACACCATCCTCGTGTCCGTATTCATGTCTGTGCCGGCATCTGAGCTGCTGACGGCGATTAACGAAAATCGCTATCTTCGCCTACCAGTCGATTTTCTTAGACCGGTTCTTGTTGCTTCTTAGAAAAGCGCGCATGCGATGATTAACAGCTTCTAATTAGTTGGACTTAGAGATAATTACTGATATACAGAACTGATATGTAAGTCTATTTTAAGTTGGCGATCTTTTTAAATTGTCGATAGACGCATCTGTCTAAAACTTACATGGAAAGATAATTTTTTGAAGCATGAAAATAACCAACAGTGTGTAAAGAGTTAGAACGTGACTGGTATTTTAGACAGGTGTGAAGTTAAGACTGCAATCAGTAGAATCAGGTCGGGGTACAAGGTAGCCCGATCCGCGTCGTGGTTCAAGCGGAAAGCAGTTTTCCCAATTGGTAAGTTTCTCGGCGCGGTCGTGCTGACCAGCGGCCATCTGTCGATCCGTACCAGCTCTGATGTCCTACCCTCTTTCCTCTCCCGCCGCTTGTTCCCTCCCCTCCCAACACACCATCTCCTCTCCATCGCTCGAGTCGCCCTTCTGCACGCTCTCCGGCTTACATTTCCAATCAATAATCGATTGAACAAACCCCCATCCCACCCCCATCTGTCTTTCCCGCCGCATTCCAGCGAACTAACAGCCAACCAATTCTGCGTTTCGCAGTATAGATGCGAAGTTTGTCGTTTGTGGTCGTAAATAATAATTTAATGTAAAAAGAAAAATGTGCGTGAAGAGAAGAAAATTTTTAGTTTTAAAAGGTTGTTCGGAAAAATAATAAACTCTTTTACTTGCCGAAAAGATTGATGTCATTCTTTCGAGATGTCAAAGATACGTAAACTCTGAAATATATGTGCTTAATAAATAAAATAAAAAAGAAAAAAAAGAATTGAAAATACAAAAGAAAAAAAAGATGAAAACCATCAAGATGTAACAAAAGCACATGAATGACCCTTTCAAACTTTTCAACCATGAATATGAATTTTTCTCGACAAAGAGATTCAATTAACTGATACTTTAATCTGCCCACGAAAATCGTATTTTTCCTGGTTCTTTGTTTCGCGCGGCGTTCGCGAGTATCAGAAGAGGCTCTCCTCACGATGACCTGGCGCACGATATAATTATTAGCGAGAAGTCTACCGACTATTTTCTCGGAGGAAAAGAAACGTGTGCCGCCGCGCGGAGCAGGATGTTTTCTACTCCCGTCCGGGCGGTCAAGGGCGATTCTTCGCGTTCGAGAACATAAGATGATAAATCAGATAGGTGTCGGCAGCTGGTCCCCGGGAAATTGCCTCCCCATTGTACAAGGGACGTGTTATTTTGGAAAATCATCTCCCGACTCTTTGCCTGCTAATTTCGTCGGCCCCTGCGCTCGAAATTACTACCTACTTCCTGGGTCGCGGACCCGAAGTAGCCTCTGGTAAACGTGAAGTTTAGGTCTGGGCATATGGAATGCGATTTATGCGTCCGACCTATCGGCTTCTCCGCCGTGAAACTCATTTCAACATTAATCGAAAGCGCGCATGCATTTTCATCGATTTCATCTTCGGTAAAACTCCTGTTTCTCTTTGTCGTTTCTCTCGTTTTGTCTTGTTTAAAACAAATTTTTGTATTCAAGTATGCATGTTTCTAACATGCATTTTGCACACATGTCTGAATCACACAATATTACAAATTATAATTAACAAATTTAGTTTTAAAAAATGTATTTTTATTGTAAGATACAATTGGTAAGTTGATAATTGTTTATATGTAAATTTTTGCATAAATTCTTTTTATTAACTTTTCATCCGAGAAAGGGCAAGCACGAAAATAAATGACCAGAACATTCTAAAAAAACCAATTTAACCTATGTATTTGTGGGCTATCAGTTTCCTTTCTATCAAAAGAGAATAAGCACATAAACTTTTAAAAACTTTTGGTGTGTAAACACATCGGCAATAATTCTTCTGACTGAAGGGTAGCAAAGGAGTCACACAGTTAGTTTCTGACGAGCTGTCATCATAAATCTATAGAAGCACTTTTACTCAAAGTATTTTTAACATTAGCAATGCTTTCTAAATAATTTAGCAGAATTTACGAAAGTAAATTACAAAAAATACAGAAAACGTTTTTGTCCAGGCAATATTTTTTACGAAATTCTTTTAATAAAATCTTGCAACTCTTATTGTTGCACTTTGCGATATAAGGTAACACATACGTCATAATATCACAATAGATATACCTACAATTGCGAATAATGGTCGTATATGTGTGTAGTGTTCAGTTCGTTTTTCTTTTTCAAGTACATCATAATGAAGTGTATAACTGTCCCAAAAGAATTATCGGAAAGATACCGAAAGACCGAACTTTGACCCAACAGCTGACCTTTGACAGTCGCGACATACGAGCAATGTCATTATACAACCTACAATGACGCAGTCCACTGCACCCTAGATCGATCTGGCTTGACCCCCGATTTTTCGCTTTGTCGCTGAACAATATGATTTTTCCCTCCTGAAAATATGCTCGTTGCAGTAACACCGCGCGCTAAGATTATCTGTTAACAACGTCGTGAACTTGGCAGCGCGTAAAGATCTTTTAAACAAAATAAATTCTATTTTTCAATTTTAATTGCTCATTTGGCAATATAGTTGAGTCTCCGAGAATTCGTGAAAATATTTTTTGTTAACAGTTATATTTCAAGAAGAAAAATGCGTAGTAAAGTTAAGTCTCTTCAGATTAAAGGTAATTAAAGACAAAAATATAACATATGCACTGAGAGACGTTTTTACTTTTTATGTCACGTGCATAATTGATGCACGCTTCTAAAATTCTTTACAAAAGGCGCACATGGTCAGTTTTATGTTTTCAAAGAACGACGTTCGTCCGAATGCGGGATCAACGCGGCTTCCTCAAACATTCAATCGAGTTTAATTGGCGGATGTGTCTGGACCACGCGTCTCGTCGAGAATCCTATCGTTTGTTCGTAAAATCTCCGTTTTTCCCACCCGGAAATTTGTCCAGCCTGCCCATTACCGTGCGCACAATTAAAAGCAATAATTCACTCCGCGTAGGTGAGGGTTGTGCAGCGGGCCGATCTGGCACGGATCAAACCAGATGAAAAGAATCCGCGCTCTACAATTTCGAGTGTGTGTATGTGTTCCGTTTTCCCGATCAGACTCACAAATCATAGATCACGATCGTGGCGGTGCGAGAGAGAAAGCCGGTGGCGCAGCCCTGCGCGCGTAGGTAACAATAATGGTCGCTGACCATCGGCCATCCCTGAATATTCCCTCCTGCGTCCCGATGATTCAACCCGACAATCGTCCCATTCCACCCGGACAATGCTCTGGTCAAATGCTACTGTTGGCGCGAAGGGGTGGTTGCAAAATAGGGACGCTCCACTGCCGACCTTTGACTCCTCGAAAACGCGTGGGTGAGGCTGTCTCCCCGCTTTTCAATCGACGAGACACAGTAACCGGCTACTATTTTTCCAACTTTTCCCACATATTAGAGTATACGCGGCAAAGCGATTCTTGTCGCAAGATAAAATTAAACGATGTATTTCCGTAACATTTATAGATATATTTAATAGTAACAAATAATATGTTAAACAATAATAAGTTAAAAAAATTGTTATAAAAATGACAGTGGTAGGTTCGATTAAGTTTCGAGATTAGGTTTTTGTTTGAAATAAAAAAAATTTGGTTACACTGAATCAATTTTGTTGTTACATTAACAACAATTAAACGACAGACGGCTTTTAACAAATTCGCGCTTATTTAAGATATTTTGTTTTATTGCGAAACTTCTCTCGCGCATATTAGTCACATGTTCATAGCAGGCAATACCTATATGGAAAATAAAAATAGAAACGCGCGTGTTGCGATATCTGTTGTGATACACATTGCATACCAGAAACGTGATAAGCTTTCTCATTCGAGTAATTACTGTTTCTCGTATACTCTTTTTGTAGATTTACCGCACATGCGTTAAAATGAAGAGCACGAACGTTTTCTCGTGGCTTGAAATGCACGAGTCTTCCATTACGCGCACTCAAGCGTATGAATAATGAGGGATGAGCGTTTAATTATTATACTCATCGTAACGTATAATATACGATGCATTGGAGGGCGATATCTTTTACCCGTACACGGTATACGCAGATATATCTTCTCGGGTCAATTATTTACACGCGCCACTATGCGCAATTATTTCATAAAGTTTTCTTATACTTTCGTATACATCGAGAGGCAATCTTTTATCTTTAAAACTTTCAATGTTTTTTTCTCACCGTTCAAAATAGAAGACTCTGTGATTTGTTGTTTAAAGATGTTGAAATTACTTTACGAGATCAAAGTCGGTCATTCACAACGTCAAGAGCGATCGAGAGTTGATGAATTTTATCGGTAGCTGCTGCTTGAGACTTGCAACGCATCCCGAACGACAGCGTCTGTTTTCCTGTTTGTATAATTCTCCCTCGTTCTGCATCTCTTTCTTCCTTTGTCGTCCTTTTCACGAATGTACATATAGGTATCATTCTCTTCGCCAGAGTTGCTTTATCAATAATGATATTTCTTTACGTTTCAAAATTCGTTCAAGAAAATTCTTAGACAATAATTAATTAAACTCTTAGAAAATAATTAATAATATATATTAATTATGCTTATGTATTTTATATATGTCAAATTTTATAATGTATTATTTTTATCGTCGTTCGTTCCTGATGTGACTAATTTTCCCCGATAGAATTTATATCCTCTTTTATTATTTTCCCGTCTGTCATTAAAACAGTAACTAACTTGAATTTTCATCGGGGATAGTTTGGTCGTTTGCGTAATAACGTTAGAACAGCCAAAAATAAAACGACGAATTAATAACGATTTATGTCGGTTTACGTTCGACGAAGATAGCTATTGGAACACCAATAACAAACTCGATTACATTCGGGAGGATGTATTACATTGAGAACGTTGGCGCTTCGTACGCCGATCGGTAATAATTAAGGCAATTGATTAATTAACCGAATTAGATAATCTGCAGATCGATCCGAGTATAAAAGTAATTGAACGCCGAGACCTATCGCTCTTTTTGCAGACAGACGTTTTATTTATATTGTAGTCCGCGATAAGGTCAAATCTATCGCAATTATCCGATCGACATTCAAAATTATTATTACCAGCATACAGGGAATTTATTTTAAACGTTCGATCTCTTGTGTGTATTTGAAAGAAAAAATTAAGATAAATACTTGATATATAAATTTATTTGATTATATAATATCGGCAAATACGCTGTTCGTTTGTTGCATTAGAAAGTTCGTTGATTGCATTAAAAAGTGAAAAATATTGACATTGAAAGAGAGACAAATGTAAAAGAATATTTTTCGACGTATTGTTTTAGAGAAATATGAGTTTTCACTTTTTTACAATTGCAATTAATTTTGTTTAATCTCTGGAAAGTTTTTAAGATTTACAAAAAATTCTATAAGATAGAAAAATAGTTGATGTCTTCCTAAAAAAATAAATTTCTAAAAGAGTTATTGCGCATAAAAAAACATGACATGTGTGGTTGACTCGAACCAAGTAGAGTTATTCTTTCTTCTATTATTCGTCCACCGCAATAAATTTAGTAGAAAGTGAAAGGATAGCTAAAAATATGGCAAAAGGATATTACATACATTCTTTGTTTGTGTGTCTAAAATCTTTACAAACTATTGAGTTGTAATCAGAAAAGTCAAGTATAATCTCTAGTTTATTTGTGTTCGGATGTCAATACTATACATAAATTTTTTTGTAAATGGAAGTTTCTTTCAATATAAGGTTTGGACTGTGAAAGCATATAACGGTACAACGGTGTATAACGGTAAAAAAGTAACGGTACCCTTTTCTTACCCTTACATTTATGTTTCTTTTCTTTTAAAAAGATTCATGAGATAACCTTCGACAAAGTAACGTTTCGTTTCTGATTTTATGATCAATTTTTTTTTTTTTTTTTTTTTTTTTTTTTATTAAAACAATGTTAGTAACTAATTTGAATTTTGTGATTTATTTAAATTAATTTTGGCGTTTTATTCCAAATTATCTCAAAGAGCGGTAGTTGACACAATTAAACGCAGTCTGTCATGTATCGTAAGAAGAGGAGGATAGAAAAAAAAAACGTTTCTATAATTCAGTGCCTAGGATCGGGGTGAATAATATATGTACCCTTGGCTGTGCGAGAAAGAAATGGCACGAGTCCGAGAAACTCGTAGCAGTTCTATATTCCTCTCTTTTTACCCTTTTTCTCTTTCTCTCTCTCTCTCTCTTTCTCTCTTTTTCGCACCGTTGATGGTTTGTGGGGGTGAAACGGCATGATCAGATGAGAGAGGGGCAGTGCTGACCATAGCAAACAGAGTCCTCTTGGTTCCCTTTGGCAGAAGCTCTCTTCAGTGAGAAAGGTGCCAGCAGCAAGTTAACTTGAATATGTCTGTTTAAAAACAGAAAATATAGTGATAGTTATGATGTGATTTGTGAGCATTTTCTTGTCAAATGTGTGTGTGTGTGTTTATGAAGAATCTGTGACTGTGCATATAGAAGATGATTTGTGATTATGAAGTGCAACACGATTTTAAATATTATCATCAATTAAAATCTGAAGTTACGCAAAATTCTGTTTTATTCAGTTAATAATTAATAAGGTGATATAGATCGATCTCGCAATAATCAATTGGTGAATATGGATGCTTATGCAATAAGCACGTTTAAGACTGGTTACGGGTAATTAGTGCTTTAAGAAAAAAAAATGCATACCACTCAAGAAGTGTTCTTATATTTGCAAGGTAATAAATTTCAGTCGTAAAAATAATTTTTAGAATAAAATTTTAGTCGCAAAATTCACTCGGGTTTTTCCTTGTGGCCTAACAATAAAATGATATCAAGTTTTATATTGAAAATCTCTCTAACAATTACACACCCTCGAGTTTAATTGACAGTTGAGTTATTTCAACGTTTCGAGTGAATTAATTTCACATCACATGTGAATACCACTACCAGCATATTTCAAACTGTCTCTCGTTAATTCCCGATGTATTTCACCGAAAAAAATTGTCTCCCGCATGTGTCGTTTTAAATTAGCCACGATGTCGCTTCACACGAAATATATTAACGTATATATCTTTAAAAAATTTCGAATATTCAACGCTTGCATTGAGGCGTTCGTTAAATGGCTCTGTGTGTGCCATCATTCCTCCTTCCATTTCGTTATCCAACATCGCGTCCATCCCCGCTACGGGGATGATAGAATACATTATGCGAGTAGCGTTTTCATTGGTTACGCGACTCTGCAAAGTTTTGTTACGTGCGTGTGATATTTAACATATTTTAAATCTAGCTTATTCATACTTATATTTGATTGTAGCAATAATAGAATACTATAGAAATGCTACCGATCTCAAAACTGTGCGGTTTATTATTTTCAAGTTAAAACAGCGCGGGATTAATTTCACGATGATCGCTGCCGTGTGGTCAATAGTTACGCCGGCAGGATTTAAAATGTAAAACCAACCCTCTTTCTGTGATTAGAGCGGCGTGCGGCGATTGGGGTTGCTTTTAGATTATGGGAAGGGGTAACTTAGCTATTTTAAACGCGCGGCCGTTCTATCCGAAAATCCGAAGCTTCATCCGCTTTCGATAATCTGTAAACGCACTTGAATTATGCGAGTTCTCATCATTTGCGTTTTCTCATCGACAAACGGCTTCTATAGTAATTTTCAAAAATATTTTTTATCTTGTCATTCTGTATTATGTAAAAAGTCTATTTCCGTACGATATAAATAAAAGAGTAAATAAAGATCTATCTTTATTACGGGGAATCAAATTTCTATATTTAGTTCTATTTATTCTGATTAAGAATTGAATTCTTGTTTTTAAAATAAATGTATATATTTGTAAATGTAAAAACTATAAAAATTCTAATAAATCATCAACAGGGAAACAGAAAAATATTAAGCACTTGTAGTGATTCCGGAATAGTGGGTTTAGAAGCATAGTTTGATAGGATTATGACTGTGCGATAGATCGAATGTCAGTCACGCTTTGCATTATCGGCGGATTTCTCGCACGTTCGATTCAGAAACTCCTCGTTCCAGAAAGAGGATTATTAAAGTGGGAGCGCGTGTCTTGCGAAATACAAAATTCAGAAAATTATATACATAAGTCGTTTTTGGCTTTATTGTTGTTCTCATAGTTTATTATTGTAATTTTTGTAATTTCTGTGCTCAAGATATTCTTTCTTGTTTATTTTAACTTACTTAGTTTTCTTATTTTAATTTATTTATTTTTCTCGTACACATAGTTTTGATAAAGCTTGTGCGTTTACACACACGTGCTTGTAAAAAATAATATTTTAATAAGATCAATTTTTTTGTGTGGTCTCAGAATTTATGCGAAGTTTGTCTCTTTTCCTGTGCGGCGCGCACGTAGTCTCTTCGCGATCTTGGGAGGGCGGTTTATCAGATCGTTATCATGGGATCTAACCGCGTTCCTGCCCCTGGGTCGGTCACGATCGAGGCCCGATTGCTCCCAGCCCACCTTCTTCGGTTCTTACTTTGTACAGCACCTTAATTAAACGTTATGAGTTGAACTCACCTCGTTAACGAAAGACTATATTCCCTGTATGCTTTGAATAGATAGTTAATTACAAAAGTAGTATATAAGTATCTACTCTCTCTCTCTCTCTCTCTCTCTCTCTCTCTCTCTCTCCTTGATATATATTGTATTTAAGCACGTTTTGTTGAACAAGTTATTAATGCACGTCTTAAATCCGTGCTGAAATAGTTTTCTTAAGTTGAGAAAAGCTTCGAGCGTCTATTGTTATTATTTCAATGAGGAATGAATATCAGAAAGCAGTTTTTCTCTGCAAAGGTATAGATTAAAAGAGAGAACTAGGACCGCTTCATTTTCTGCCTTCTCTTCCGCTCCGCTGTCCCGCCAGCCAGGAAATAATATTTCTCCGTTCGGCCGTCAGTAGCAATATGGCGTTCTCGAATTAATTAATTACATCTCCGCCGGCGTGCTGGTACCTAACTCGATTTCGCGCAATTGAGTTGTTCCTTTCCGGGCGCGCAATGCCCAACCCACCGTCTTACCTTCGTCTCACCCGTTTTTCTTCTTCACATCGACTTATTATCGATATTTGCACGCTACGATAATTATCGGCCAATTTCATTCGCGGCTCTATTCCACCTCCCATTCATCTCGCGGAGCTCTCTTACACGCTCTTTTTGTTCTTTGACATTTTTGTAAAATATTAATCGTAAAAGGAAAATTTATATCGCGATAAGAAAACTCGTTTTACAAGCTTATTATCACTTTTTTGAAATATCTGTGTTTATATTAGATTCTACGTCATCGAAAAAGAATGTAAAATGTGTCAACAAAATATTACATAGTATCCTAAAATATTTTTTTTAATTATCTAAATTATATGTACACACGCGATATCTTATGTTACGAAAGAACTAACATTCTTACAGAGCCGCGCGTCTTTGTATGTCGATCTGCGATTAACATAATATCTTCGTAGATTCATTTGCGAGTGAATAAACTGTTTAATCACCGCACGAATGCGATAAAAAACACTGCCACACACGTCTAAATAAAAGTCCCGATGGAAAAATCAGTCTCTGTTATCTAATGACCATCCCTTCTTCTTCTTCTTCTTCTTCTTCTTTTTCTTCTTCTTCTCTCTCTCTCTCTCTCTCTTTCTCTCTTTCTCTCTCTTTCTTGTTATAGCAAGAATAGGTGTGTTGCACATACGCGTACCTTGTTACATATCACGAGTGCCACCGCACATCGTGTGCGACTACCACGGTGGTCGTTAACTGCAGCCTGAGAAAAGCGCGCGATATGAACGGCCGGGTAGATGTGCACAATACATATGACTTCCGTGAGTACACACACGCGAGTCCACGCGATGACCATCATTTCCCTTATGTCTTCCTTTTCTACGGAGATCGAGCCGTCTCTCGCTTTACGTCGGTGTTACAATTATGATACTTGCACCGTAATTTGTCACGCTGCACGTGATGCGGTTTTTTCTTAAATTATAGCTTTCTCTAAACTGGCGCTTTGTTATAAAGTTTTCTTAATTATCTGCGTGTATTCATTTTCATTTTTCTTTCAATATATCGAAACGATAATTTTAGAGAACACGCTTTACGCAAGCAAAACGTTCCTAGGGAAGTTTTATATAAAACAGAATTTCATTTCTCGAAGTTGCAAAGACCGACTCATATCCAGCTTCCGGTCGGCGCCAGAAACACTCTCGGCAGCTATAATATATGGTGGGGATTAGCGCGAGCTTTCTTATTGTTTTTCACTCCCCTGCGCGAGGAGAACGAACATTCCCCTACTACCCTTGTTCTGTTCTCCACGTTCTTGGGTCACTCCCCGTCGGAGGAACCGTCGTATTACGTCGGCACATACACACGCGAGCGCGCTTGTCCTTAGTTATAACTTAATTACAAGAAAAGCTGCGTCACACGT
>QVOB01007673.1:0-14463 GCA_014839585.1 Pseudomyrmex concolor | reverse complement strand
GTACTTATTTGTATATTATTTTTTGTAATGTGGTATTACTTTGCAATTATACACGGAAAAAAAGTTTGTTAGACTAGCAAGAAAACTAAACAGTATAGAACCAGCAAAAATATTTCGATAAGTGTAACTCTAATAAATTTTTTCCAACTATTTTCCTCAATTAAACAAACATTTAGTAAGTTCAGCAGCTTTTTTCTGCTGCTCATATAAAAGCTCATATAAAAACTTTTTTTCCGTGAACATGTTTGTATCAAATCGCGTGTCTTTCTCTCACTCTCATCGCTCAGGCATTTTCTTAAATATTTATGCCTCTTACGAAATATGAGGTGAATAATAATGTGACCACTGTGCACATTTTGTTCCATAATATCATATTCTTTTTTGTCGCGCAGTAACTTCCAGTCATCTTGTAGTTGGCTATGAACATTTTTTATCTGATATGTAAATCATTCATTTTGCAAATAGATTATTAATATGTTAATTGTTCTTAGTATGTTTATACATGGTAATCCAACTTACAGTTTTTGAGTTTAAAATACAAAACCAATAAAATATAATCACTACAATAAAAGGCAAAGTCAGTGACGCGAATTTCAGGAAAAAAGCCATATTGAAGTCTCGTGTAAGGAACACCGAACACTGAAAATAATAAACGGATCGCTCGTAAACTTCAGAAATCAAGTCAAAAAGAAGCGACAAGCTTTCTTTTGTTGTAACATTTTTATCTTTTTTGGAAAAAAATACTATCGAGTTGTCTCAAAGTTTGGTATTTTGTCAGTGCACATTGATCTATTACCTGCACAGCAACATGCGGCACAAGCACCAGAAAAATTAGCACACGTTTGAATTTTGCGACTTTTGATGTATCGTAAGGCCACATACCAAACGCTTTGAGAAAAAATTTATTTATCGTAGAATAATGCTTTTCGAGTAAATACATCTTTCGATGAGAGATGAAATATAATTGAGAAGCGACAAACACGCTCTTTGTCCTCGACGTATAACGTGTACAATTTATTTTTTTTTAACTTCCGAAAAAAAACACGTGACAAATTGGTAACATGTTTTTCTAGATGTGCGTTTCTTAAGCACTGTAGTCAACAGATAATGTATTTAAATTACGTAAAGTACACTATCCTTCTTATTTTCCTAACCCTGTTTTTTAAAGTGTATGCGATGGTTTAGTAAGTTATGTCTACGCGTTTCTTAATTGTGTTGCACGTGCGCGGTTGTACGTAAAAGTCTCTTAGTGTATCGATTTCTTTCTCAGTCGTTTTGCAGCTGCCGAACAGTACACTTCGATCAAAGAATTCATAAGACAACGAATGTATGACAAGTCGTTTTTATTCCGTCAAACGCGTAGTTTTTCAAATGGCACAAATTATTAATGTATTTCGATTATTTAGTTACAAAAACAGAGAAGTGTAAGCGTTGTTTACTTTTTAAAACAATTATACTTTGTAACTTTTTGTTGCAGTAACAAAGAAAGTTTGATAAAAGATAGTTAGAAATTATTTTGCAATATACATGTATTACAGAAAAAACAAGCACTACAATCTATATTTTTATCCATGATATATATTGTACAAAATAGTGACATAAGACATCGAAGCTTTTATGATCTAAAGAAACATTAAAACTTATGTAGAGAAACATTAAAAATTTTGTAGAAATGATATAGGTATAATCAGACACATTAATGTATGTAATCGTTTTTAATATTTCTTGTCTTACCATACCGAAACTTTCGATCTTTGCCACTATAATATTACCAATTGTTACTGAAAATTTTTTGGTAGTATTGTGAATCAGGAACAAAATGAGTTTCTGCGACGATGTTGGCATTAAATACCAAGGCGTATCATATCTAAGAATAAGTAAATAATAAAAATCAAATAATAAATTAGAAAAGAAATAACTGTACTTTGAACGCTTGATTTCCCGTTGATATTTTGAAGAAATATAAAAAGTTAAGTTATAATTATTAGGATGTTAATATGACAAACATTTTATAAAACTATTACATAAAAGCTACTTACACACATATTGCAAGTTCGCTGTTGTAATCTATAAGCTTCTGTCCAAGGAAATAACAAATAAACAAAGAAACAATTATGCCGAATGCGGATAAGAAGCACATAATCACGGTGTTCATATCCCGTGATGTCACTGCCGCCTCAAAAATCTATCATATAATAAATTAAATATGATATATGTAATAAATTATGATATAAAGAAAAAGTAACACAAATAACGTTTCTTACAGATAGATGACGAAACAAACTTCACAATTTTTTAACTTTTATCCATATTCTACTGAATTCTATTAGTAAAACAAAAAAAAACAACATTTACTTACTCCGTATAAATCGGTAATTAAGCCTATAACAATAATAATAGTTATAAAAAAAAGAACTAAATTATATGACGACACTATGCTGGTAGCAAACCTAAAACAATCAGATGCTGTGATATCTGGCAAAAATATTATTAAATTATGCCAGTGATAACAGTTCTTTCCACAATCACCTTACTAATATAAATAAAGGCGAATTTAAAATGGTTTTGTAAATAAAAAAACGAAACACTTATAATATTGCAAAAATACAAAAACTGCAAAATTACAATATGTACTAACGCCATGGCTCTACGATGTGCGATTGTGACATGCATTATCATGTTGCAAATAGCATGTTCTATTTCCGGATAAGATGTATGCAACACATATTCATCGATAGAACATATTCTGTGTCTGTAAATAATGTTGTTTCTTCAGTTCGCGATCTGACTAATGTAAACTTCATTACAATGAGAAATGTAAAAATTAAATAATTTCATTATCAATTACCTAGCAATTTGAAACATTCCGTAAGAGTGAAACAGAAATCCTACTAGTTGTGAAAACGTTGCGCCTCCTATTGTTAAATTTACTGTAATGTATACAATCTCGTGCATTGCCCTGAAATAGAAATACTTATTTTGAGCAAAAAAATATTCCATCATAACGAGAAGTTCACGTGGCCGCGGATTGTCCAGTGGCATCATGATATCGAGGATAATCGGAAGGAACTGCAGAAAGATCACCGAGATACTTGCCCAACCGATAAATACTGAAAGATATGAATATCGACATTTTCGTGATTATCAGACGCACCAAACATTTATTTAGTCGTATATTATTTCATGTGTAGCAGTAATACTTTTTTATTGTAACTATGTACATGTATAATGAATGATATATAACGAAATCAAAATGTATTTATACACAATATGTATTTAGTTATCACATCGTCTCTCTCACTTTCTTTTTCAGTTAGATAACTAAAAATTCATTTTACTTACAAAATATGAATTGTGAAATAACATGACCGATGTGTACAGTTTGTTTCATGATATCACATTCTTTCTTGTCGCGCAGTAACTTCCAGTCATCTTGTATTTGGCCATGAACATTTATTATCTAATATTTAAATTATTCATTTAGCAAATGGACCATATAATATAGTAATCGTTCCTAGTGTGTTTAAACTTGTTAGTCCAACTTACAGTTTTCGAGTTTAGAATAGAAAAAAAATACATCAAAATCATTATAATAAAAGGAAAAGCCAGTGACGCGAATTTAAGAAAAAGAGCCATATTGCAGCCCCTTGTAAGGAACACCGAGCACTGAAAATAATAAACGGAGCAATCGTAGTCGTGCACTTCAAAAGTCAAGTCGAAAAGAAACGACAGCTTTCATTTGTTGTGTAATATTTTTATCCCCTTGTGAAAAAAAATACCATCTTCGAGGTATCTCGAAGTTCGTTATTCTGTCAGCGCACATCGATCTATTACCTGCATGACAGTGTGCGGCACAAGCACCAGAAGAATTAACACACGCTGAACTGTCACAATTCGTGATGTATCATGCGGCCAAATACCTAACGCCTTCAGAAAAGGTTTATTTATTGTATAGTAATGATCTTCGATACAAAACATGTTTTGACGATAAAAGAGTACTGAAGGACGAGACTCTCAACGCTTCGCCGAGTTTCGCATCACGCGCAAAATTTTTTCCTAGTTTTTACTTTATTCGAGAAAGAAAAACAGCACAATATTATCGTATAAATAATGCGTGATACAATATGACACTATTTGCGAAAGTCATATAATAGTGGACAAAATGGGTATATTATTTTTGGTGAAAAAAGATAAGTGAAAATAAATTATAGCAAAAATAAATATGCTATTTCTATGGCGGCGAACCTATGCGCAGTTGTGTGTATGGTTTCTATCGATTTCTCCTTCAGTCTCTTTGCAACCGTCGAACAGTACACTTTGATTGATTCAGAAATGTTTGTATACTAAGTGTGTGTTGCTTAGAAATAATATAAGCTCAGATAAGAAAAATAATTTCACATTAGATTAGTTCAAACAAACTCAAACTTTCGTCTAACGTTTTCTTTATTTAATAAAGAATAAGATATGAAACTCTTTATTCTCTATGAAATATATTGAAATGACACATTAAGTACTAATAGACACACTGAAAATCGTTCCTATTTGATCTGACAGTTGTACCGTGGCATAGGACAATGCGGCATTGATAATCTACAAAAACAATCAAGTCACTATCAAAATTCGACTCGTCTTTCCAAAAGCATGGCTTTGATTTGAATATTTCTTTACTCAGGAAAAGCTGTCCAACTTTGCCGTTTCAGGGAAAGAAGATAAAACTTAATTTCTATTAATCGACACTACTTATATAACAAATAAAATACTTCTGACGTTATTTACAAAAGTATGCCTATATACAAATTTCTTTTTTATAAAATAGTACTGAATAATAAATCAGGTATGCAAATCAAGTATGCAAATACGTATAGTTACTTTTTGTATATATTTCTAAATAATAACACAATTATATATTTGTATTTCATAAATAAAAACGCAAAATTATATATAAAACTAAGAATAGAAAACTAAACGCACATGTATGTGTGTATAATAAAACTTATGTTTGATTGACACTATACATTACGGCAACATAGGATAACGAAGAGTTTAAGAGCTAGAAAAATATATTTCAGTTTATGTATTAAAGTAAGAATGAATTCGCTTTTTTCCGTTTATGTGTGACATTTCCTACCGTGGCAAAACTTTCTATCTTCAATAAAAACACAAAGCCGATTTTGATATAAAATTCTTTCCCAGCTTTTTGCAGCAGAAACAGAATCAGTTTTTGAGACGACATAGGCATTAAGTACCACGACGTAGTGCATCTTAAAATTGAAGTAAAAATATAGAAATTATAGCGTGAACAATCTTGGAAAAACATTATTATAGTTTAAAATAAACAATAATTTGATAAATAAATAATCAAAATTTCTGACTTTTTAAGATTTCAAAAAAACATTTTCAGAATTTTATTTTGTACGTGATAAGAAGAGAAAGTTATGCTTACGAAAAATACGTACATTGCGTGAAAAATTTCGTTATGGCTGTCAATGATCTTCTGATCAAAATAAAACGCTAGAAACATATAACCTATAAGTCCCAAAGCAATAATAACACATAGTGAAAACATTTCCCAGTTTTTTGATACCGTTGTTGCTTCAACGATCTGCCGAAAATCATAAATTACAAATCCTATAACATTTATATAATAAGAGAGTGTAACATACAGTATATTTATACATATCTCGATATATGTATATTTGTGTATTACTACAAGAACTTTACTTACACCATAAACATTGATGCTCAACGATATTACTATAGTAATAGCATAACAGCAGTGCAGTGCGTTAAATGATGATATCATAAAGTGAGAGAACCTTTAAAATTACAATAAAAATCTTGAATAAAATTAACTTCATATAAAAATTAAAATATTTTGTGCGACTCAACTGATGATACTCAACAATATTCATTTTTAAGAAGAGAGATTTACATATTGAAAAAAATAAAAATATAATAAATGTTAGATATTTCAAAATATTATCTTTAAAAATATCATAAATTACTGGATTTTTTTTTACTATTTTGTATTATTTGTTTGTATTATTTTATTATTGTATTATATATAATTAATCAAACATATATACATTACAAATAATGTGTTACTAAAATAAAAATTGTAACAAATATTATTTACTAACTCCAAGGCCCTGCGATGTGCGATTACAACATGCATTATTCTCTGACAAATTGCGTGTTCCTTTTCAGGACCTGATACGTGCCACACGCACTCCTCGACGGAGTATTCTATTCGATGCCTGCAAATATTTCTAGTAATTTGTGATCGGACTAGAAATTGTTATCTCAATTATTAGTCACCTGGCGATTTTGAACAAGCCCAAAGCATGAAAAAAAAATATTATTAATTGCGCTGACGTAACAAATAAAATCGTCACAGAGACGACAATAAATACTACTTCATGCAGCACTTTGATGTAAAAATACTTATTGTTAAAAACGAAATATTCTATCATGATGAAAAGCTGCTGAGGTCGAGGTTCATCCAGTGGAAAAACAATATCAAGCACAACCGGAAAAAATTTCAATATGAGTATACCGACAATGATTAAAACATTGTACACTATAAGACAAGAAAAAATCAGTCTTCGTTAATGTAATGTAAATGTACTGCAATGTAAACGTGTGGTAAGCATTGTAAAAAATGTGTTAAAGATAATAATTTATTTTAAAAAAACAAGTTTTTTTGCATTCTATTTCTAATATGAATAATTCTTTTTTTAAATAATGCAAACATGCTTCTTACAGAACAAAAGAAAAATGTATATATGATTGTCGTGAATGGTTTTTTGTAGAATTTCAGTTTCTAACTTGTCACGCAGTAACAACCAATCTTCCTGGATTTGATCGTGCAGATTTATTATCTATTGGTAACAAATTTATTCATACACAATTACCATTTGCAAAATGCAAAATTACCACTACAATTAATTATTACATAATCGTGAATTGTGCAAGTGATCTTGAAAATAACTCACAGATTTTGATTTAAACATAAAAACAATGTACGACAAGATGATTGTCCCAGTGGGACAAGCAATTGTCATAACTTTAACAAAGAGAGTCATGGTATATTCTGTCGTAAAAAAAACTGAGAACTGAAAACAACAAATATACAAAATCGATTATGAATTAATACAATAATAATACTTGTGTCCTTATAAAATTTTCAAAGGTGACACACAAAACATACAAATTCGAGACTGTACTCTAATGTATAGATGTTGTTTACCTGTAGACAAACATGTGGCATAGTAAGGAGAATAACTAACACATTCTGCAGTAGCACAAATCGCGATCTATTGTAAGGCCAAATGCCTAACACTTTCGAAAAAGCTACATCGATTGTGTTGTAATGTTCTTCGACTAGATGCATTCTGTATTACAAATAAACTACAACTAACCTCTCTAGACACACATTATACTCTCAATAAATTGTGTGCCTATGATCTGCATCTGGCTTAAATAATTTGAGAAAAAGTACAAGTGCTAGAAAATAATTTTATTAAATTGCTGCCGCTTATTGTAAAGCCACTTATTGGCCGCTATAGAGTAAATTACTCTAAATTATTTAAATTACGGAATGTATCTAGAGTGCTGTAAATTGTTTTTATCCGTATTATGTGATAATACAGTGTGTCTGTACATAATTTATTTATAGTTTCTGCACCTGCGCAGATGTCAACGTCGATCGGAAGTTTCGACTTACCAAACAGTTCGTTTTCAACCGCTGAGCAGTTTTTATATGTAAAGTGATATTAATAATTTATGATTTTTTTATACATAAGTAGTTCAACATCACTTTCTTCTTTAATCTATTCGCAGCCACTAATAAACTCCAGTACGAGGTAAAATGACGAGTCTACGTTTACGATATACATACATGTTTCTCTATTTTTTATACACAGGCAGTTTCATCGATCGGTATGTTATTTGTCAAATGATTTAAAAATTACAATAATTCGAAATAATATATTTATATTTATAAATAGTAGCTCGAAATTATACATGATGAAAACTAAACATAACTATGTGTGCTATGCTCTTCTCGACTAAACATAACTATACATTATGATGACATAAGATAAATAAAAATTATTGATTGACATTATATATTACGGCGACATAGGATAACGAGGCATTTATGAGCTAAAAATAATTTTATATAAATAGTTTACACACTTTACTAAAAATAAATTTACTTTCTTTTGTTTATACATTTCCTACCGTAGTAAAATTTTCTATCTTCAACACAAACACAAAGCTAAGTTTAACGTAAAATTCTTTTCCGGCTTTTTGCAGCAGAAATAAAATGAGTTTTTGAGACGACACGGGCATCAAGTACCACGACGTAGCATAACTTAAAAGTGAATTAAGAATATATGGAAACTATAAACAATCTTGTAAGAGAATTATTATAGTTCAAGATAAACAGTAAGTAATTTAAAAAATAAATAATTGTAAGTTTTTAGTTTTGAGATTACTACGAAAATACTTCCAAATTTCATCTTGTTCGATAAGAAGAGAAATTGTTTAAATACGTACATTTCATGAAAAATTTCGTCATGGCTGTTACAAATTTTCTGATCCAAATAAAATGCTAGAAGCAAATATCCTACTAGTCCCGAAATACCGCCAATACATATTAACAACATCTCCAAGTTTTTTGATACAGTCGTCACTTCGATAATCTGCTGAATGTTGCAAAGTATAAATTCGACAACATCTAATAAAATTGTGAAATATATATAATTATACATATTTCAATAAAAATTTTGTGGTTTACTATAGGAATTTTACTTACACCGTACAAATTGATGCTCAACGATATTACCATAAGAATAGCTAAGCTGCAGTACAGTGCGTTAAATGATGATATCATAAAGTGAGAAAACCTTTAAAATTAACAAAAAAATCTTAAATAAGAGAAAACTTCAAAACAATTCAAATATCTTGTGCGGCTCAATTAATGATATTCGAAGATATATTCATTCTTAAGCGTAAACTGAATTAAAGAAAAATGTTAGGTAATGTGAAATATTATTCTCGAATATTATTATAGCCAATACTTTTTTTTAATTGTAATTATTATGTATAGTTTGCATATATACTTACAGTGCCAATATGTGATACTAAAAAAAAAGAAAGAAAAAAAAATATAAAGATATAACACAAATATAATATACTGACTCCATGGCCCTGCGATGTGCGATTACAGCATGCATTATTCTCTTATAAATCACGTGTTCCTGTTCAGAACTCGATACGTGAAACACGCAATCCTCGACAAAGTATTCTATTCGATGTCTGTAAATATTTCTAGTAATTCGTGATTGAACTGTTCGAGAATTGTTTCAATTATTAATCACCTGGCGATTTTGAACATGCCTAAAGCATGAAAAAAAAGTACAAATAATTGCGTTGACGTAGCGAATAGTATTGTCGCACAGATCGCAATGAATACAAATTCGTGCAGCACTTTGATGTAAAAGTGGGTTTTGTCAAAAACAAAATATTCTATCGTGACAAAGAGCTTCTGAGGTCGAGGTTCGTCCAGTGGCAAAACAACATCGAGCATAACCGGAAAAAATTGCAATATAATTATACTGACAATGATTAAAACACTGTACCCTGTAAGACATGAGAAAATCAGTCTTCGTTAATGTAATATAAATGTGTTGTCATTATTGTAAAAATGTATCGTTATAGATATATGATATAATTTAGGAACAACAAGTTTTTTTATTTTATCTTAGAATGATTAAGTTTTTTTTCTTTTCTAGTAATAATAGAGACATGCTTCTTACAGAACAAAAGATAAATATACGACTGATTGTCGTGAGCATTTTTTTCTAATATATCGGTTTCTAATTTGTCATGCAATGACGTCCAGTCTTCCTGGATTTGGTTGTGCAGAGTTATTAGCTGTCAATAATACATATGTATTTATACATTATTATCCGTTGCACAATGCAAAATTTCTACAGAAATATATAATCGTGAGTTGTGCAAGCAATCGGAGAAATAACTCACACATTTCGATTTAAACATAAAGACGATATACATCAAAGTGATTATCATACAGGGACAAGCGACTATCATGACTCTAACGAAGATAGTTATATTGTATTCTGTTGTAATAAAAACTGATAACTGAAAACGACAAATTTACAAGATCAATCATGAAGCTTTATAGTTTATGTCTACCTGTAAGCAAAGATGCGGCACAGTCAGTAGAATAACCAACACATTCTGCAGTAGTACGAATCGTGATCTATCGTAAGGCCAAATGCCCAACGCTTTTGAAAAAGCTACATCGATTATGTTGTAATGTTTTTCGACTAAATGCATGCTGTATCACAGATGAACTGCGACTAACCATACACACTAGAAAAAAAACTCTAGAGACGCAGTATATCCTCACCACTGTTTTGTAATTATGTATTTTAAATTTAAATAATAGAGAAAGAGTTCAAGCGTTAGAAAATGTTTTATTAAATTGCTGAAAATTTCTGTAATAGGTGTAATACACTGAAAGTAACTTAAATTATATAAATTACTTAAATTATTTAAATTATCTAAATTACTGCAAAGTGTTTTCATTTCTATTTTGTGATAATATTACGCTATGTCTCCGCACAATTTATTTATATGTGTTTCGCACCTGCGCAGTTGCCAACCACATTCGGAAAAGTGTCGAATGATTGAACAGTTTGTTCTCAACTGACGAGCGCTAAACTGATAGAATAAAATCATAAAAGATTAAAAAAACGAAATATTAATCCTAACAGGTGCGTTAAGTTTGTCAAAATATTGTGACTTTAACAAGAAATTTGCAAAGCTCGTCTAACAACCAAATAAAATCGAGAATGTTCCGAAAGAAACTGCGATGATTAGTGAGATTATTACGGAACAAATAAATACTTAAAGATACAACATACAGTTTCATGAATATCCGCAGACGTGTAAAACATCTTTTGGTGTTTTTATATATTATTGTGCATACGTACATGAAGATTAGAGTTCACTTCTGTTAATCGACAATAGTTACATAGCAAATAAAGTATTAAATATTTTTGACGTTATGCCAGAGACTTGGTTTACTTTACAAAGCAAGTTCCTTCTTCTGCTTTGTGAAATTATAAGTAAAACATGCAAATGTATGTAGTTACTATTTATGTGTATTTATAAATAAAACTCAAAAATTCTATATATCAAAAACTAAACAAAGATACTTATACTTATTTTTGATTGACACTATACATCACGGCGACGTAAGATAACGAAGCGTTTATGATCTAGAAAAACATTTTAGTTTATACATTTAACGTTTTAGTTACGTAAAAATAAATTCGCTAATTTTCGTTCATACCATAGCGAAACTTTCTATCTTTGATACAAACATGTAGCCGATCTTGATGTAAAATTCTTTTCCAGCTTTTTGCAGCAGAAATAGAATGAGTTTTTGAGACGACACGGGCATTGAGTACCACGACGTAGCGTAACTTAAAATTGAATTAACAATATGGAAACTATAGCGGTAAACAATCTTGTAAAAAAACAGTAGTAAAAAAGACAAGCAAAAAGTAATTGAAAAACGCAATACAATGGAACCTCGTTTATCCGACTTCTTTTATTCGAAACGACTTGTATTATACGAACTATCGGTTTGTATAACAGAAATTGGGCCTCGGTTATCCGAACTATCTTGTGTCCTCCGATCGGTTCGGATAAACGAGATTCCACCTGTAATCAAAACTAGGTTTTGGAATGAAAAAAATTTGAAAGGAATTGTGACAATTCCAAACCAAGGTTTTGGAATTTCCACAATTCCTTCCAAATTTTTTTATCTTGTTTGCGATTAGAAGACAAACCGTTCAAAAATACTTACGTTACATGAAAAATTTCGTCATGGCTGTCAGTGATCTTCTGGTCAAAATAAAATGCTAGAAACAAATACCCTACTAGTCCTAAAATAGTGACAATACACAATAATAAAATCTCCAAGTTTTTTGATACAGTCGTCGCTTCGATGATCTGCCGAACGTTACAAATTACAAATTTGACGTATTTCTACTAAAGCTGTGTGATAAAACTATATTCACACAAATTTCAATATGTGTTTGGTATATTACTGAAAAAACTTTACACTTACACCATACAAACTGATGCTCAACGATATTACTATAAGAATAGCTAAGGTGCAGTACATTGCTTCAAATGACGAAACCATAATATGAGAGAACCTTTAAGATTATCACATTCAAAATCTTGAATAAAAGGAAACACATTGTAGGAAGTAACATATTATGTGCAACACAGTAAGTGATACTCCAGAGGAACAATTAAAAAAACTAAAAACACAGTTTGGATAACTCTAAATATTATCTTTTTATCAAAAGTATCATAAACAATCAATTTCCAAAATACTTAATGTGTATATACAGTGTGGATAAAGTAGTGAAAAAAACCGAATATAAATTGAAAAAAATATAATAATACTAACTCCAAGGCCCTACGATGTGCGATTACAGCATGCATTATTCTCTTATAAATCTCGTGTTCTTTCTCAGAACTCGATACGTGCAACACGCATTCTTCGACGGAATATTTTATTCGATGTCTGCTGTAAATATGTCTAGCTATAATTCGTGAATAAGCTACAAAGTGTTAACTCAATTGTTAGTCACCTGGCGAGTTTGAACATGCCTAAAGCATGAAAAGCGAGTACTAATAATTGCGTTGCCGTGGCAAATATCATTGCAGCATAGACTGCAACAAACACGAGTTCGTGCAACACTTTCGGGTAAAAGTATTTATTGCGAGAAACAAAATATTCCACCATAATAAGAAGATCTCGAGGCCGGGGTTTGTCCAGTGGGAAAACAACATCAAGCATAATTGGAAAGAATTGAAGTGCGGTTGATCCGACAAAGATTAAAACACTGTATACTATAAGATATAAGAAAATCTGTCTTGATTAATGTACATGCAATATAAATGTGTTGTAAGTATAGTAAGTTCGTGTTGTTAAAGATAAGAATTTAATTAAAAGCGACAAGTTTTTTTTGCATTTCATTTTAAAGTAAATAATCCGTTTCCTTTTTCTATTAACATAGAGAGAAACATACAGAAGCTTCTTACAGAACAAGATCAGAATGTAAAATTGATTATCGTGAGCATGTTTTTCTAGAATTTCGGTTTCTAATTTGCCACGCAGTAACGTCCAATCTTCCTGAATTTGGTTGTGCAGATTTAACATCTGTTGTTAAAACATGTATTTATACGTAATTACTGCTTGCAAAGTGCCACAAAAATGTAAATTCGTAAATTCAGCAAGTGATCTTAGAAATAACACTCACAGGTTTTGACTTAAACATAAAAACGATATACATAAAGGTGCTTATCATAGAGGGGCAAGCCATTATCATGACTCTAATGAAGAGAGTCATAGTGTATTCTGCCGTGATAAAAACTGAAAACTGAAAATGACAAATGCAAAAAAGCAACTATAAATCAATAGAACAATCGCCACTTTGTTTTGAGCAAAAGTTTCAAAAACCCGACAAAAAATCATAGAAGTTCGAGAACGTAACGCTTAGCTCTGCTTTAAAAATATAGTCTACCTGTAGACAAAGATGTGGTACACTCAAAAGAATAACCAGCACGTTCTGCAGTACCACGAATCGCGATCTGTTGTGGGGCCAAATGCCCAACGCTTTCGAAACAGCTACATCGAGCGTGCTGTAATGTTTTTCGATCAAATGCATGCTGGACTACGGATAAACTGTAACTAAGCACTATCCGAAAACTCGAGAGACGCATTGCACCCTCACCAGACTGTGTTGGTAATTCTGCATCTCACGTTTAAATAATTTGAAAGAAAATACGAAACCCTAGAAAATTATTTTTATTGAATTTTTGACACTTGCTGCAATAAATGATATACGGTAAAGTATGACATACATTATCTAAATTACCTTTAAACGCTGCGAAGTGTTTTCATCCCCATTCCGCGATAATGTCACTCTATGTATCTTCATAAATTATTTATATTTTCCGCATCTGCGCAGTTGATACCACGTTCAGAAACGTGCCGAATGAGAGAAGACAGTTCATTCTCAACCGCCGAGCGCTACACTGACAAAAATAAAGTCACAAAACAACGTATTGGAATATTTAACAAAGTTTAACGAAGCAAATTAACAATTTGTTAAGTGGCGTGTGATTCCGGCCAGTCAAGGCAAGAGTGGCGTGTGATTCCGGCCAGTTAAGACAAGAGTGGCGTGTGGGTCCGGCCAGTTAAGGCAACAGTGGCGTGTGATTCCGCCAAACTAAATAATATTTTACAAAGATATTTACAAGATATTTTACATTTTGTGTCAAAAAATTGTTAACTTCAAACCTTTATAACTCAAAAAGTACTTAATGAAAAAATGTTTTATT
>QVOB01007672.1:0-11661 GCA_014839585.1 Pseudomyrmex concolor | reverse complement strand
TTTTGTTTTTTTCAACGCGACGCAATTTGGCTTTTTTATCGAATGTTTTTTTTTGTGAATCACTTTCTTATTTTGTAACTTTGATTTTTAAGCTATATCGATGTATTGGCACGACGTAGAATGTCCATTGTGTGCCGATGCATCAGATGCAAAAGGCTCTGCCTGGTAGTCCTTTGTAAAAGAAGCTTTCCTGCGTGAAGACGTCCGCAGTTTCAGAATTCGAGCACTCGAAATGTCAGTTTCGTCTCTGAGCATTTGTTGAACAAACACTTTATTTGTTGCATGTGGTTTTTTTACTACTCCCTTATTTCCGCTCTCGTTCGCTCTCTCACACACACGCACACGTGCACGTGCGCGCGCACGCGACATGCACACCCGTTTTCTCATCACCCTTTCCCCTTATTCTTCTTTTCTAATGAAGAAATGTAACAAGCAGATCTCAAATTTAAATCTCGATTCCTCAACTTCTTTTTATTCTCTTAAAAAAAAAAACAAAACTAAAAAATAATTTAAAAACTGCAAAAAAAAAAAAAATTATCCGCGCCAACTTTAAACTGGTACATTGAGTGGTACATTTAAACATGTCCTAAGACAATAATAAAAATTATACAAATAAAAAATATATATCTTTCTCATTGAAATTTGATAATTATGTGATTTTTTTGTACCATCACTGAACTACTCGACAAGTTACGACTGAGTTATTCTATCTATGCGTTAAATAGATCGTTTTATGATTAATTAAAAAAAGATTTTATATGATTCAGTCTTGATTGCGACCACGTGCTTCTCATTTAACAGATTAAGTTACATGTACGTTCTATGATTATTCTATCTAGCTCTTTTTTCTTTTTCTCTCATACGTTTATTTTGGCGTACTCTCTTTTTTCCCATTCATTTTCCATGACCGACGGTCACCGGATCAGTTGTGTTTCGTTTCTTGGATATACGGAGAGACCTTGTAAAAAATGCGTCACATTTCTGAAAGTCGCGGGAGTTACTCCAGTTTGTAATCTCGTCTTCGTCTCTTGGCGACGTAAATGCCTTTACACATTGTTAGGGCATTTCTGGTTACAATGAGGTTTTTCTCTTGTAAAGGCGCTTACACTGCCGCTTGAATAAAAGGAGAGGAGGATTGTCACAAAACTTGAAAATCTCATGATTGACTTGACGGTTTTGTAACAGTCCCAAAGCAAACTATTCACTCTGTTTTGCTTCTAATTCTTTATCTCTTGACTTTTATCGTAGGCAACTAAGAAAAGTTTGTTATAAGAAAGTAAACAATCCCCCTCCCCCCACTGTAATTTAAATTATACCGAGAAAGGATGAAGATCTCTTGCATCTCATGAATTCGTATTGCGGCTCGCACTCGAGAAACAGTGCGTTTTTCAAAGCAATTTTTGTATCCGTTGCGTTCAATGAAAGAGAAATATACGGAAACTTAGAAAATTCAGAAGTTATTTGTTTACCAGAATTCTGATAAATTTATTTGTATGTTTAAGTAAAATATACATGTATAACAAAAGGAAGAAGTTGAATAGACAAGGAGGAGCAGACCTTACCTAAAACAGAGATAGCTCACTGCACTCCTGTGTGTTGTCTTCATATAGTTGTGTTTCACATATATCAAAGATAAGGCACACGCTATAGATAAATCGCAGGGCACTACTAAAGTGCGTAATTTTCTTACTTTATATATCGAGCACTGTTATTATTATATAACAATGTTAAATTAAATGATTTTTGTACGATGTTCACTGAACGTATGTTTTCTTCTAATTGCTTGCGCGTCAAAAAAATTCGATTACATAGTGTAAAAGTCAGTTTGTTGATCACTTTACCTGCTATCGAAGATCTTAATATAAACGAAAAAAGTTTCGTGGAATTTCTCTTGCAGATCCGTCTCCTGATAAAAAATACTACGTTTCTCTCTGATGTCATTCCGCACGGACCGTTAAATCTTGGTACAATAATAATAATTTCTTTAAGATAATATAAAATAATAAGAGGTAATTGTTACACATGGAAACGTATTGCCTGGAAGAAATGATAAAGAGTTAAAGATACATGAATATCAAACAAATGGCCGACGAAAGATTTGCGACATTTGTGGAAAATGTCGCATTTATGTGATGAGGGGCGGAGGATGCAAGTCCTCAAATTGATGCTTCCACCTGCGAACTCAATATTATAGAGTTAGTAATAGGTCATATATAGTACAGCATATATAGTAAAATGTAAGAAAGCTCAAGCAGTCATTGTTTAGTTAATTTCGTGAAAATATAAAGAAGTAAAATCTTATTCCAAATTTTTCTATACATTGTACACGATTTATAAAGAATAATAAGATAGAAAAAACAATATCTTATATGTAACAATGTATGTGTGTGTATTAATAAAATATATTAAAGTTTGTTAAAATAACTTTTCAAAATAAAATATACAAAACAAAAAGAAAAATAATAATTTTTGTTCAAATATATCTTTTCTATTCGTGCTTAATAGAAAAAAACATTTAATGTATATAAGGAAGAAAATAATATGTAATTAATAAAACTATATACTATAGACAAGTTTTTTTTTTAGTATGTGTTGCAAGAATATATGAAATAACACAAAATTCGTAATAAATTATTTTTTAACAAATCATGATTTATATTAAGTAATAAATTTATGTTTCTTTTATTGTGTGGTTTAGAAAATCATAAATTGCTTGCTTCTGTTTGTATAAAAAAAATAAAAGCGTACACATGAACGTATTTTCTAAAACAGTTTGTGTAAACGATGATGTTTACACACCTTTTTAACATGTTAAAAGTTTATATTTTATAAGTGATTACTATGCAGCAATTTTGAATAAATAAATTTATGCATATATTTATATATATACACGCACACACAGACTTTTAAACATTTGACTGCTTAAGAATATTAGCAACAAGTTTACATACAGATTAGAAGATAGAAACAAGATCAGTATTAAAAAAACATCATAATAGCATGAAAAAGAAATAATGTTTATAAATTGTAATAGGATACATATATACATACGTTTTGGTTTTGGCGGTATCAGCTTAATTCCTCCTTTCTTCTCATCGTTCGATTGAGTGGTTGATTGATCCAGTGACAGTTTCATGCGTTTCTCGAGCAGTGGAGCCGCTTCCCTGATTGGCGATGACCTCTTTAAAGGAAATTTCGGTGGCAAAATCTTCTTATCAACAACGGGATTCGGTTTTTTCGATCTAGGCGGTGGTGGCTTTATTTCTTCCTCCAAACCCGTGGATCTGAACTTCGAGTTAAACGTCTTCACAGTTTTCGGCCGCGGTGCTGAGTCTTGACTGTTTTTCCTCTCAATGGAAATTGATATGTTCTTCTTCTCGCTAACTTTAGTTACAGCTGTGTCCTTCTTCGAGTCCGTCTTCTCCGTTCTTTCTTTATTGTCCCTCGAACTGTCCCGGGACTCAGTTGAAGTTTTTCTTCCGCTAGTTTCCTTTTCGTCTTCTGCCCGTTTCTTCGGTATCTTTCCTAATTTGGAACTCAACGCCTGACCCTGCACTTTCTCCAGAGTTGCCTTGTCCTTTTCTGCCTGATCTTTCTTCTGCTTTTCCCGTTCCTTGTCCCGGTCTGATTTGCTCCTACTCGAGCTATTATTATTACTGTGTTTACTAGATGAGCTTGAGTGATGTTTGTCCTTGGAAGACCTATCTTTACTAGAACTGGAACTTTTAGAACTGGAACCGGATCGATGGCTGCTGGATTTATGAGAACTGCTGCGATGTAGACCAGAACTGTGTTTCGAAGAACTCTTGGATGAACTATGATGATGACTGCTACTTTTCTTGTCGGAACTAGATTTCTTGTCATCTTTTTTATGAGAGTCTCTACTTTCCTTGTCACTAGACTTACCGAAATCACCGCTCACAGTGTCCTTCGAGTCTCTATTGTCCTTGTCTTTACTATCTTCTTGAATTTCTCTCGAAGTATCTACAGTGTCTTTCACTTCACTGACAACGTATTTCGAGTCATCTGATTGCTCAAAGTCAACCGCGTCGTCTCGAGCACTATTTGCACTGCCACTCTGTTCCGTCTCTTTCACTTCGTCTTCTTGCTTGCCCTCCTCTTTCACAAAGAGCGTAGTGTCCGCGAATTTTTCACTTTTAACTTTTGTGCTTGCATCAGATATATTTACAACGCTATTTATATTAGCAGAGTCCGTCTCCACTTTGGTGAGGACCTGTTTACCGTCGCGAATGGTGATCTTGTAAACTGACGTTGCGGAAGACACCGACGGCGCGGAAGACGATACAACAACAAAAGATTGTTTTTTACATGGTTGTTGCGTCGTATTTGCTGACTGCTGCACTTGCTGACTCTTCCCAACGTGTACCACTTGCGGTAGCCTTTCATGCTCTTGCTCTTGCTGGACTATCTGATTTGTTGAAGTGTTCGCGGGTTGTTCCACGAGCTTGAAACTGTCCATATAAACCGTTGCATTTTTGGCAACGTCTACGACTTGTTGAACGTTTACCGAAAAATGCTGTTTTTGTTGTTCCTGTTGTGACGAAGGTACTACCACGGCTTGCACAGTGGTAGTTGGTTGCACCGGAACTGTCATAATTTGAGCTGGCACTGAATTCGGCGCTGCTTCACCTTTTACAATCTTCAACCATTGCTCCACAAGCCGAGTGGCTAACGTCCGTACTTCTTGGTGACTACCTTCCTTCGACAAACCCTTGATCAACTTTGGACAATTATTGCTCTTCAATCGCTCGATATCAACAGGACAGAGAAGCAAAAGCTCCAAAAGTTCCTTTATCAGAGCCCAATTCTTGGCAAGAATGCCGTCTGTGAGCCACGTGTGAATGAGATTCCATCCACCTGCGCTCATAAATCTGCAAAAAGATGGAGATTATAAAATATAAAATACTATATCTTGCATTATTTCCTTTTTTTTTTTTCATCATAATTTTGTGTATGAAAAACAAAAAAGAGAATGTTTCTTTTACTTCTCTTAAAAACTTTCAAGGTTATTGAATTTTTAAGTGATATTTTAAATGTAAGGTTCGTATCAGTAAAAATGGCACATTGAAAAGCACCATCCAATGGTTCTGAGCCTCTCATTATTTCTCTTGCATGTTTTACTTTTTTTTCACACAAGTATATGTGAATTACACAATTGCACTTGTGTGTCTCAACATGCGACATAAACATTGCTGTTAATTTGTGTGAATTGAAATTCATTACTTACTGACTAAGCAAGTCTGTATTGGTAGTTTTCAAAATTTGGATGTAAATGCATTTTGAAACTAGTTTCTTCGAAAACTTCGTCATTAGATTGGCTAACCGATTAACTTCTTCTCTACTTTTAATGCCTCCCGCTGGACTCAATAAAACACTGAGGCATTTTAGTAATGAAAGAGGATCAATGCGTGGCTAAAAATTCAGAGAAAAAATAGTATTAGTAATACAATTATCATATTTGAATTGTTCACTTATTTTCTTATCTATATAAACTATCTAACTTGAACCAATTTCGCCTTCTTACATAGAAAAACAGCATCGCGTTGCTTCTAGTTGCGCGTTAATTGACTCTAGCCTTAGTCAGTTCCATTTTCGGTTAAGTGAATCAGCCGATCAAGCGTCAACCGTCAGTCTGATTAGTCAGCGCTTGATTAATCGACCAATACAATTCAACGGAATAATCGGCCGATTAAGTTAATCAAAGATGGCGAAACTAGGGTTCTTATATAGCCAATTAATAGACTTCCTGTCAATAAACCTTCTCTGCTACTGTCTATTTTTAAGCGATCGGTTAAGTGATAAGATTCTATGTCTTCAAGCAATATTTAATACTTATTGCATTTTTACGTCAATATAAAATTATACAAATGCCAAGTAAAAACATGTTTTCTGTTAGACTTTTGTTTAGTGACTTTCTGAGAGAGACTTTCTTCAGAGAGAGAGAGAGAGAGAGAGAGAGAGAGAAATTTTTATTTTTTTACTTATACATTCTAATTTATTAAAATAAAAAAATATAGAGTAAAACCAATAAAATAAAATATAACAAATAAAATATAAAAAATTTAACAATTAGGAAAATTGTAAGACCGTGTGCGACATTTCTGCGTCTTTTCAACAACGAAAACATTTTATAATATTTAAAATACTGCAAAAAATAATATTATTTAACATTCAATATTCTAAATACTGAACTTCGCTTGAACTTAACGTTCACCTTGAATATCTAATTGAAGTAATGATTGCGCAATTGTCTGATTCTACAAACTGATGATACAACGTAAAATTCCTTATCAAATCTCACCAACGTTATCGAAAAAATGTTAAGATATCTAATTCTGTTTTAACTTCAACAAATTGTAATTATACATATATCATGATATTGTTACTATGTTTCTACAGCAGAATTTTATCTCCTAAAGAGTAGCAGTATACATTTCTCTACAAATTTTTACTGATAACAAGCTTGAAACCTTGTCCCCAAATTTTGAAATAATTACATACGATAATTCATAAATATTATTAGAATAATATAAAAAAAACTAATGATGCATCAGAGCGGAGAAAAAAAATAGCAGATTGGAACGATAAGAAAAAAAGATAGAGTAAATCAGAGCAATTTCTCAATCAGAATAATTCTGAGTTTCGGCAACCGGGCTTCTTATTTGGCATAAAACTTTATAATAAAAAGAAAACGGAAACAGTCTTAATCTGCAAGAAATTTATATTGAACAGTGCAAATTTATGATCACATATTAAGATTTTTAACATTGTAAAAAAATTGAAAAATATTTTAGAAGAGTGTAATGAAAATTACAACTATAATAAATATTAGAAATTGTTTCTATAAACTTTTTGTGAATCTGTTAATGTTTAAGAGATTTACAGATATACATTTATTATTTATACAAATAATAACTAAAATTTATTTGCGGAGTAAAAGCAATTTATTAAATAAATTACTCTGATTGTAGTAGTGCTTCTCTATTATATCTTTTCCGTTACCATTTTATTATTTCTTTCTCTGTTGAAATGCATACTTGTAAGAACAAAGTATCCTTAATCTAGCCAATCATAGTTTTAATGCAGTCCCAAGAGAACTGACCTAACAACTACAATGCCAAGCAGCAAAAGGGGATTGGCTTGAGACTGACCAATTAATCATTGATAATCACTAAGATTGATTTTAATATAAGACTAGCTGTAATTATATGTAACAATATTATAAAATAAGAAGTCTGCTGTGTGTTATTTGAAACAAGGTAAAAATGATAAAAAGAGCAAAGTGTCATGACGTATGAGATCGCAGATCTCTTCGCACTTCTAATAAATGTGCTTACTTCAATAATTTTCACCTCGTTTCAAGATACACACTCGAATCCTTTTGGCCGAACGCCTTAATTGGCCTTCACACTGAGAATGCGTACACTATGTGCTTATTCTTAGTAAAGGCTGGTTAAAGATTAAATTGAATCTCGGCTTTGATTAAGTTAATCGCAGGTGATGACCGGATTTCATTAGAGAGATATGTCTCCTGATTCGAGAATTGCGAAAAGAAAATAAGAGAAGAGCCTATTGTTTCCTACACATGCTATTGATGAATCAGCTGAGCTCCCAAAACGGGCAACGCCCCATCAAAAGGCCGTGTTACAAAATTCACTGAAAGTGTATAACACACGCAACGTGAACTATAAAATTTTAATACTGACAAATTTTGGAACACAGTCAAAGACGTCTTTTCGAGACAGGCGTTTTCGTCGCGGGAATTTATTCTGCACACTCATACCAACAATTGTTGATTTGATACGTGTCGATGCGCAGTTGTTCTGATATCAAAATAGCCGCGCAGCGACACATATCGAGCCGACGATAGTCAATACACACACACACACACACGAGTGTACAGAACAGGCATCCAGTTGAGTCCGACGTGTACCGAATATTATTTTTCACTGCAATAACAAAGTCCTTTCAAACTTTCAGACTTTTCAGACTATACTTGGAAAGAAAACCGAGTAAGGTTTTTGAAGAGGTACACGAGTATATATAAAATATCTCCGCGCTGCTTGACAACAAGCTTGGTGGGAGAATCCATGTCCTGCCTCATGGCTCAGGCACTCGGAATGTGTCAGGGGGCGTTACAAGAAATAACTCTAGTAGCCAATCAATATTTCGCTTTGGATAGCGAAATGACTGCGGTAAAAAGTAGCGCTGTAGAAATGATTTGACATTATTTCTACAGCGAGAAATATCGAGCCTGAGATTGCAAAATTTTTCTTCCTAATAAAGAAAATCCATTATAATGTATTAATTTTATTATATTTACTTCTAATTTTTTATTTGTAATAAAGAAGTACTTATTGTTATCTATTAATTTTAAACAAAAGTAAAAACAATTTTCTATTTCTTTTTGTTTGAAAGACAACTTCCTACAAGCGCTACTTTTTCATGCACAAGAATTTTTGTCATATTTCTTATGCTTTATATATATATGTACAGTACAATTTCACTCATCAATCGTTATATATGCTCCTTGGATAGATCACACGTCTGTGGACTATATTATTCCCGCGAGACATTGTGAAAACTAAAGATTATTTTTGTGTCTGTAAATTGCACGGGTTTCAACAACGAAAATAGAACCAGGCCAGAAGGCGAAGGGTTATTGATCCCATGAGGTACCGCATGATTTAGATGGCGCTACGTCCTAATTGCACATGCTACGTACACACACACACGCATATATATGTAAAATTTCTCAGATAAAGTACGATATTTATAGCAATGTAATGCGTTACTCACCATTTTGTTGATATTCTACGATGTCTCAGGGTATTTTTAAAACCGAATATAAATTCATCGTGTCTGCAACGAAACATAAAATAGTCCAATGAATACAACGGATGACTTGGCTTATTTCGACGGACACGCCTTTACGCCATATTGGAGGAAGAGGATTTTCTCACAAAATCGCACGAGTCTAATAAAAGATATGACGGCAACTTAGATAGTTTCTTTTTCTCTTTCTGTTCTCAACGTTTTACGTCGGTTTCGTATCACGATGATGATGATCTGACGTCAGATTCGCATGAGTCGCAAAGCACGATATCTCGTCTACAAAATACTAAATTATCACGCTCTGTTAGATGGGACTGTGTTATCTCAACGTACGGATCTTTGTGACGCCAATTTATCAAATATTCCGTATCCTAATCTGTCCCTACGTCAACTACAGAGTTTAATTCTTATTAGTTTTTTAAAAAGGAACGTGCTCAATGATAAAATCGTTATCGCAAAGACCCTCAATGTGGAAAATTCAGAACATTTAAATAGTCCCTCACACGTTCGGTCCTGTCTTGCCCGTACTGTCCGGGTGCTCGAGGCGCAGCAGATACGGCGCAAACCCCACTCCACTTGGCGATCGTCGCAACATCGACCAATCCGCACAGCAAACGCTTCCCTTTCCGCGCGGCAATAACGGATCGCTTCGTGCCATAACGATAGAACTCCGTCTTCCCGCGCCCCTCTGCTTGTGTCGAGGAGGGTAGGCTTCGCACAAAAAAAAAAAAAAAAAACATCTCGATTTTAGCAGCTTCCGCGCGCGCCATCTGCTGTGCGTGACGTACTTCCGTGCTTATATAACACGTCGAACCGCGGACGCGTCATCAGCGACATCCTGTCCCGGTAGGATTCAAGTACGTGGAGGCACGTCGTTCTATCCCCTATTTGTTCTGAAATTTAGAAAAGAGATGAAATGACGAAAATATGAAATGACGCTTTCAAGCGTTTGTAGTTTAGAATAAGCTTCTACTAATTAAGAAAGATGATGACACGTTATATTGCTGAAGAAACCGTGCAGGTGGCAAAAAAGATTTAAAAATCGAGAGACAAATTTATATTAATTAAACTTCACACTTCTTATCCTTGGAATTTTATTGAAATTGTCCCATATCAAAGTACGTGCGCGTGCGCGAACCAACACTTTGTCCCGACAGCACTTTATTTAAGAAAACCTCATTAGCATTTCGTTTGCAGTTGATTGACAGGCACTGGACGAAATTAATCCGCGAACAATTCACACTAGAAATATTAGACGTGTTATTTTTGCTACGGGTTACGTCACTTCATCTCTCAGCAGAATTCACTCAGGGAAGAATGGCTATAAGCGATGATTCGCTTAAAACACCAACCATATTGGAAATTCAAAAAAAAAAAAAAAAAAAAAAAAAAAAAAAAAAAAAAAAAAAAAAAAAAAAAAAAAAAAAAAAAAAAAAAACTGGGCGACATGTTTCTTTCTAGCTATCACGTAGAAAATCCGACAATACCGTATCTGCATTGATTATCAATTGACTTTAGCATCTGCTATGTGCGATAATAAACTCCATCGATATTTTTTGAGACTATTTTCTATAGGAGTTGGGATATTCTTTTGTTTGGCGTCTGTCCCTAATCTTTTTGTAGGAGATACACACACACATATATCTGATTAAAATTTGTAAAAATCTTTTGTTACCGAAAATACATATCACGATGCATAAAGAATAGATATTTCCTATTATAGTAGAACAGTGTAGACACCACGCTTTGTTTGTTCCTGCTCTTGCTTTGCGTTGAGAACCTCTATCATGAGTACAGAGAGAATTTCTGTGAATATAAAATGATGTCGATTACCCTCTCAATCCTTTCCTTGTGTGTTTCTTGTCCAATATTTTGCTCTAGCGTCTTTGATTTATGTGGAGGTGATTGTCTATTGTTGTCTATACTTGTGCAGTCTATTGGAGAGTGAGCAAGGCGGAAGTGAGAACCATGAAGCACTCCCTGTACATAGGTTCATTGAGAATTACACCGGAGACATCTAGCAATCAGAACTTTTATTTAGTGCCTAATGAAGAAAAATCTTTGTTATTGTAGGAATATTTGTGCGTGATCAGCATGATCAAACATATACCTACAGAGAAGTTACAATTTTTGGAAAAATAATCAAAATAAAATGTTTACCATTTTATAAAACATTGCTGATCAAATAAAAACACCTCTCTGTAGTTCTAATAACTTTTGGGGAATTTAGTTACTTGCACTTCTACATATTAAAGACTGCTACAACTGCGAAGTTATCTAAGCAAAAGCCGAAGCAACTTTGAAATTAACAAAATATTCACCATATCCTTTGCTAGATAACGTAACACATTTAATTCTTCATTAAAACAATTGTATCATGTATTTAGTTACCTTTGTATATAGCAGCCTTTACTATAATATATGATGATATAGCAGTCTGCGCTTAGATTGTGTGGTGCAAGTGGCTGCACTATTTGCTAACTTGCTTTATGGACAACTTTGTTTTGTTTTGTTGTACTAGTCCCAAAAGAAGCCCACACTTTGTCCAACAAGAGAATATTTTTGGTCTGCGCATAGGAAGCAAAACAGGCAAAATAGCGAGAGTGTATCACGAAAGCCAACGGTAACTGCACGAGCAAGCAGTACAGCATTTGTGAGCGTTGCGATGAAGGATGCGCGCAGGCGGTGGTGGGAGAGCTGGACGAGGAGGTAGAGAGTAGAGATAGGACAACTTCGGGTAGTCGTCCTATCTCTACCTCGTCCAGCTCTCCCACCACCGCCTGCGCGCATCCTTCATCGCAACGC
>QVOB01007671.1:0-23998 GCA_014839585.1 Pseudomyrmex concolor | reverse complement strand
GTGCGCCTGGCTAAAAGTCAGCACTGATTGGCGACGTGTGACGTTTTGTGTTGAATGTGTCGATTGTGTCTCCTAAAAGGAAAGCAGCCATTATCATACTTTCATAAGGACAAAACCAGGCAAAAATGCTGATTGGCAGGATTGGCAGACGCGTTGTTTCTTGTCGCGCATTTTGTCTGCACGGTTTATAAACAGCGTTCTGCTACACACGTTCCTAGTAGAACAATCGCGTATTAAAACCTAATTGAACCAAGGTAACACGTACATACATACGCAAATGTTCGCGTAAATTTGACAAATTTATTTTCTGATTGTCAGTATCTCAACAAGCAAGTCGAAAAATGCAGCGCGTAGGAGTGCGAGTTGTCCGTAATATTTTATGCAGCCAGTCGTACACCACTGCACAGGTACAGGAGCAAGTAGTTTCTGTCACTTTCAAGGTACAGGATATAAAGGATTTTGACGAACGCGTGAAGAACTCTAAAGTGCCGGTTATCGTTGATTTCTTTGCTACGTAAGCATTAGATTTCGAACTCGCGATTTTCTTCAAATATCAATATGAAAAAATTGAGTTTGCAACACACTTGAATCATATGTTGCAATTTTGATTCAGATGGTGCAATCCCTGCCGTATGTTAACACCGAGAATAGAAACGGTTATTACTGAAAAACAAGGCAAGATACTGCTGGCCAAAGTCGACATCGATGAAAACAGTGATCTCGCTCTGGATTATCAAGTACATTGGTTTTTCGCAATGATAATATAGCATTTGTTTTCCACAGTTTACAAAAACAACTGTGCATTGTACATTTAACTCATGTAAATTTTCAGGTTGATTCTGTACCTGTACTCATGGCTATGAAAGATGGAAAAGTCCTAGAGAAAATGGTTGGTCTTCAAGATACCGATAAGCTCAGACAATTTGTTAACAAGTACGCAAAGTAGCTAACTATTTGTTCTGTTGATTATTCTTAATAGCTGTAAATTCTTGTATAGAGAATGTTCCTTGTATATACATAATGATAAATTTTGCAACTTGTTTACAGTTGGTTACAGGATTTTCTGATTAGTAAAAACATATTGAACAGTTAACAAATATATTTTTTGTTATACACACACACAGATCATGTGTTTTTAGGTTGCAGATTTAAATAAAAATATAAAAAAGAAGCTATGCGTTGTATTTTAAATGTCTTTTATGTAATAAATTCAAATTGTCAAATATGATTACTGATCATCTTAAATGTTAAAAATTAATATAAGAGATAGTATTTCAATATTTCTATTTTATACGTTCAGAATTTTTAAACTTTAAACTTGAAGATGACTGAAATTTGTTAAACAGATTTTTTTTCTTGATTTTTATGTTAATCATGATGTCACTAGCGAAAAACATAAAATATATTTTTCCTAATATTGTTTGTGTAAAAATAAAAGTTTTCCACATGTGTGTCAAAGTTGACACATGGTACAAGTCTTTAGTGGTAATCTTCAATATAATCGTTATTTTGGTAAAAATTTCGCAAATTTAGAACTATCTATCAGTCGGTAAAGCTTGTAAAAGTTGTCTGGCTCTCACATAAGTGACTGAGGTCATAATCTCATTTTTCTTTTCCTCGTCCTGCTCCTCCTCTGCTTTTCTTATAACTTCCATTCCTTTTTGTAACAATACTTCTCGGGCCATGCCCTTGCAACCTTCAAAGTATTCAAGAGCGGTAGGAAAAGTTGTGTTGGGAATAGAGTTTTCGTCCAGCAAATTATCTATCAGCCAAATTTGCCTGATTTTTTCGAATTTCCATTCACTTCTGGAATGTTTCCACTGTAAAAATAAACTTATATATAAAGTTTAAAAAACTTGCGTGATTTCGATTTTATGATTCCGATCTTACCATAGTTACATAGTTTAGTGCCTTTTGCTGAGCATTTTTCCTACTATTTTGTATCTTTTCAGCTGCTATCTGAATAGCTTTCTCCCTTTTTAACTGTCTCTTTGACAGTTTTGTTGGAATTGTTGCATTTCCTTCAACATCTTCTTTCAGCATCTTATTTTCATCGGAAGAATACTTGCTTCTAAAATAAATTATTTAATTATGTTTAATAATTCTTAACAATAAATATCTTTTATTTATTTTTTTATTAACTACATATAAAACTGATGTTAATTTTCAATATTATTTTACTAATATTTTAGCATTTCAAAAAGTAATAAAATTACTTATTTTTATTTTTTCTCTGTTAGATATTTTATAAATACACATTTTTTTACTTCTTTACTGCGGTCTTTTCAAACTTTTTTCCTAACGTGCTGTCTGCTTTAGTTTCTTGCACTACTATAGAGTTTTTCTTTCCTTTTCCAGTTTGTTTTTTTTTTATGTCACTTTCATTATTATCTACATTGTCTACATCTATAAAAGTTTATTATTTATAATAATTACACTATATCATATATACACATTTACGTATACACATTTATACATAAGTTTCTTCTTCAGTAATATTAGGTGAAGTAAAAAGTTCTGAGCGTTTTCATCGTCGAAATAAAGCAAAAAAACGCTCAGAACTTTTTACTTCACCTAATAAAATAGTTGATATTTACTTATTATGTATTAAAAGAAAACTTGTTTTTGAAATAAATTTGTTGTAAGTTTGTTCAAACTTTACCTTTGGTCGTCTCTTTTTTCATCCTTCGTTTTCTCGAGTATTGAAATTCGAGTTTCATCGTATTCTCGCTGTCCATGTTGTATTATAGAAGATAACACACCTTTAATTTACGTAATCCATATATTTAATTTACGGCGTAATTATCTATCGTTAAAATTCGAGACAGACACGCAGATTCAAACGCGACTCACCTTCACAGCAAATTTCCACGCGGTGCTTCGTACTGCGCGGTTAGGTTAGGTTAGGTTAGGTTAAGTTATATTCGCGCTAACAGCTGATTCAAATCATATTCGCATTACAATTTGAAATTTACACTGACTTTACATTTGTGCAACTATCAGTACGATCGCGGTACAATGTGTTTGGCTGTTTTTTTTCTTTATCTTAATAATACAACTACCATGAGTTTAGTCTGATTGTATGTTGTACAAATGTAGTTAGTGTAGATTGCATCGTGTATAATCATAAATTGTATAAAATGAATATATCAACATTAAGCTTTATCATAATTTTCTTAATTTTAGGTAAAGATCGCGATTTGTTATTCTTTTTAAGTTTTTCATGATTGATTTATTAATTGTTGACCATTAACTTAAATTTTACTGATTATTTATGTGCGCAGTTGGTGTCATAAACAGTGAAGAGGTTACGGAAGAACTCGCAACACTGTTAACAGCTGAGAGTACTTCTAATCAAGAAGAAAATAAACAAGTTCATACAGAAGAAGAAAATCGTATAACTGGTGATGCTGAAAGTGCAGCAAATGTCACCATTACTGGCTCAGCTAACGCCACTAAAGTAAACTGCTCAATAGACAAAATCTATGGACCTGTTGAGGTATGAGCTTCTAAAATACTCTTGTATTAGTTAATATACTAATTCTTATGCATTTTTGCAGCTTGTCAACGCCACAAGGCTTATGGAGTTATTGATCCTAGAACCTGGTCCGACAAATCGCTCAAGAAACAACAAAGATGGTAAACAATTACCAGGAATATGTATTCTGGTATTATTTTACGCCAGATGGTGTGTGTTCAGTAGTCAAGCTGCACCACATTTCAACGCGATACCTCGTTCGTTTCCTAATATCAAAGCTGTTGCTGTTGATGCTATAAAGTATCAAAGGTAAATATAAATTTATATGTGTATATTCTTGATAGTTTTTAGTATTTAAAACTGCATATGCAATTTCTAAGAGAAATGTGTTTCGTTTTCAGCTTCAATGCGCAATATGGAATAGTTGGAGTACCGACGTTGATGCTCATTCATAACGGCAAGCCTGTTGCTAAATTCAACGATACGGTCTATACTTTGGAATCATTCGCGAGGTTTGTGTCACAGTTGACTAATTTGCAACCCAATGGTTCGCTGTACGTTACGTCAGCGGATTTCACAGGACCAGTTTCGAGCACGCCCACTAACGAAATGGATTACTGCCTTGTGATGTCGTGGATCTTTATCATTGCTTGCATGCTGTACTTTACATCACGTAGTGTATGGTGGCAGCAGTTTGTCGAACTTATTCAAAATACATGGCGCGAGAGCAACGCGCAAGACGAACATGTCGATTAGAAGAGATTACAAAATGAAAACTTTGTTTTTTTAACGGTTACACTAAAGTAATAATAAAGAGTACTGCTGGAGGATCTTTTTCTATAATAATTTTTGTTATAAATCTTATTAAACTATTAGTTACTCACGTTGACAAGTATTTTTTTAGGATATAAATGTCAAATATTTGTAACATTTGTAATATTACTTTTGATTCTTCTGTATTAGGTTTCTGACATTCTTCTTTAAGCTTCCAGCGTTGCTCTAACAAACTCCTTTTTTTTTCAACAACGATATTGATACATATTAGTGTTTTATTATTTATTCGCACATACATGTATTAATGTACAGATAAATAAAGAAAAAAATAATAAATGCTAATTACGAGATATTTCATAAAATTTATGTATTTTAAGTTACAATATAAAATAATTTATATATTTATTAAGTTCCTTATATTCTTTTATAGTGTTTGTTATATACAAACTTAAGAGAGAAATTTTTTCTTCTTTCTTTAACATATTACGTATAAATATGTTTAAATCTTTTAAACATCATCCAAATATGCTCCAAAAATTGCTTGTCTTTTCAAAGTCAATGCTGTCGGCAATGCGCTCTTAAATCCAGCTGTTACACAGCTGTCGACATTGTCACATAACATCGAGCGCAGTGTTAATGTTTTTTTCCATATATAATTCTCATCCAAAGTGCCATGGTTGTTGTTAATGGCCGACTTTGCGATTCACTTATCAACCCACTCTTCCAACTTCAATTAGCCTATCATGCGCGGCATTTGTTTGCGCTCTGAAGTTCGTCTTGGATGGATTTCTTTTATTGCTTCCCGAGACCATGATGAATGAATGACAGTGCCTGCGGATCACTTCGAAAGCAGAAGGATTTGATACTCAGCGAGCGTGCAATAATTATTACGCCGAATAAATCAAGCTCAAGATGAAATTTCCGCAGATACATTATCATCAACACGTTTTTCGACATCCCGCGCTCTAGGTTAGATTTTCCAAAACCACAGACTGGAGATACTACCATTGTAGCGCGAAGCGTGGTTCGAATTTAATTTTGAGAGATTGGTTTAATAATTATGGGCTCGTTAAACCTCATTTGTCCTATGTGTTGCGGTGAAACCTTCAATAATCCTCTATCTCTCAAGTACCATTTGTTAAGTATGACAGACAATCTCTATTGCCCTGGCTGTTCGCAGCGTTCTGACTCTGTGACAGCGCTTATTCAGCATCTGGACAAGTGTGAGCGAGATCTAGAACACGAAGTGAAGCCCAACATCTTCGGGAACGAGATCTGGAAACCCAGTATGGAGTCTGAGGCCAAGATAAATATTTTAATGGTTGGTGAAGAGAAAAAAATATATGCAATAAAAAGTTTAATATTTAATTTTGCAAGTTTCCATATGATTTAATATTATTTAAAAACATAAGAAATTCTAAAATCTCTTAATGTGAATTGTCTGTATATATGTATATATCTAGTAATATCGCTGTAATATTACGCTGTCAGGATACTAAAACAACACAGCAGATCAATCAGAGTATTCTCGCAACAGTGAACAACAATGGAGTTGTCATAGTGGATGATCAGCAAACTATACAAATGGATGAAAATGGTTTGTAGAATTACTGTTTCTTTTTGCATGAGTATTCTATGAACTGAATTTTGTTTCTAATACCAATATTATAGGAGAGATTAAAGTCGTAGAAAAAATGGACATGGAAGAAACGCAACCAGATCTAAATTCTCTGGATTTCAAGATACCCGAAGGACTTCCCGATGCTAGCGGTGCTGGAATGCAAAGAAGACTGCAGCTATCGCAGAGATTGGTAGCTATACCTGTATCGAACATCAATACAGAGTGCAAAATAACACCAGTGGAGAAAAATATTATTGCCGTGTTGCCTGACAGTTCCGAACTTTTTGACGGTGTTGATACCACATTGATTGATATAGATCGTGTGAATGAAGCAGGAGATATTGGCGATACCAACGTTCTGCGAGTTAAGCAAGAACTAGCTGAGGTAAAATAATATTGTCTGTTTAAAATCTATATTATACTTATGTGATATTTGTTTTTATTCTATCTAATTTGTATTAGTCATTTGTATTACAAAACTAAAATTTCTCAAAGTGGTAATAATAATATTATTATATACTATTATTATTTATAATAATTTTATCTCTTTCTTCTTATGTAGATGGAATCTAACGCTATATATAGTTGTACTAGTTGCGAAATCAGTTTTAATTCCGTTCTGGAGCATATCAAACAGTTTCATGATGGCCAAGAAGTTCTATTGGAGATGGCGGAACAATTAGACGACTTGACAACGACAATACCTTCAAATTTGGTGTCTGCGGTGCCAGAGAATACTGAAAATTTTGTGAATGCGCGACAACGGCAGACAATGAATACGCTGCGCACGGAGGAATGTGTGGACAGCGAAGGTAGACTGTATACCAGGAAGGTAGTTCAGATCGAAAGATTCTGGGACCGCACGCCAATTCAAGTCACGACGTCGCAATCGGCGAAAGCTCCGATGATCGAGAAGTTCTTCTCGAACGTGGAGGGTGTTAAGGTGCGGTTTAAGGCGCGCGCGTCTGTGGGAGGTTAATCTCGCGCGAAACACTGGAGCGCGTAAGGATTAATATCCCCCGTATGATATACAGGTACGAGAGAAGCGTTTGGCGACCGCATCAGTACGAATGTACAGGTGCAATCAATGCTTGCAGCAGTTCTCCAAGTTAGGAAACTTTCGTGTGCATGCCTGTCTTCATGGTAACAATCGTTGCGAGCACTGCGACCAAAGCTTTGCGACCCTCAAGGCCTTACAACTTCATGCGAAAGTACATGAAGGTGATGTAGACCCGAGCCAGAAGACTTTTATTTGCGCCACATGTGGTACCGAGTTCTGCTCTCACAAAAGTTTGCGATTGCACTCGAGAATGCACGCTCCAGTAAGGGCTAGACACGTGGATGCACCCGAGGGGACTCCTAATGCAACTTTTACTTGTTTGGAATGCGGTAATAACTTTAGTTTACTTGAAACTTAATTTTCGAATTGATTATATTGATTTGATTCGCAATATAAACTTGTTTCATGAATTTTATTTCATTTATTGGATCATTGAGTAATCCATGTAATTTGCAGGTTTCAATTAACTTAGCACATATTAGGTTGTGTTTTTTATTATTCTATTTCTCAATTCGATAATACTTTGCAGGTAAAACTCTGTCGGAGTCGTACAAAGACGCACACATGACGTTGCACACCGGTGACTCGGTGACGTGCACCATTTGCAACAGAAAGTTCGATTCTGCGGACAGTTTGGCGATGCACGCGGCGGTGCACACCGAACTAGCGCTTACTCCGCAATCGCCTACTCTTCCTGTTTCTATCGCAAGCCTCGTCGCCGAAAAGACAGCGGTCACGGCAACAACAGCGACGATGACCGCGACAACATCAACGATAACGACAACAGCGACGACAACGGTAACAACAGTGCAAATGACCGACAGTCAGAAACCTTATCAGTGCCAGCATTGCGGTCGCAGGTTTACCAGACCTCACGAAAAAGTGAAACACGAGCGTATTCATACCGGAGAAAAGCCGCACGCCTGCGAGGTAGGTGATAGATAAGCTCAAAGTTTACTAAGCATTTTACAGAACAAGGCATAGCGTTTTGAGAAACAGAAAAATGGAATCATTCTCGAGACACAATTGTTAGTATGCCTTGGAAAGAAAACAATGCAAAATGAATAAAAAAAGCGATTAACACAAATAAAAATTAAAAACTTGGAAACTTTTCTAGAAATTTTTTTCTTTCATTTCTGTCACACGATTCAACAAAAGCAGTGAAAGAAAACAATCATGTGTGTGCGTGTGTGTGTGTGTGTTTACCGACAGGTTTGTGGCAAGACCTTTCGAGTGTCTTACTGTTTGACGCTACATATGCGTACGCATACCGGTGTACGACCCTACGCCTGCCAGCACTGCGGCAAACGCTTCAAGGCATCGTCCGTGTACAATCATCACCTGCTGACGCACGGCGAAGAACGCGCCTACACGTGTCCATATTGTCCGAAGACTTTCAAGACGCGAGTGCAATTAGCCGGTCATAAAAACAGTCACACGAAACCGTTCCGATGCACCGAGTGCTCGCGACCATTTGCGTCTTTGTACGCCGTTCGTGCGCACATCCAGACGCATAAGAAGGACAATAATCTGAAATTCAGCTGTTACATATGCGGCGCGTCATATGGCCGAGCATTTGCCTTGAAAGATCATCTAAAGCAACACGACCAGGATGTGCTGGCGCCGCCGGAACCGGCGCGAGAAGAGGAGATTCACGAGAACTTTCTCCTCGGTGAGGAAGAAGCCGAGGATGATGTGTTAGTAGTAGCACCATCATCCTCGCTCCCTATCGTCACTCGTTCCCCCGACGCGAACGACATCGTTTGAAGCCAACTGTTGCAATCCGATTCTAGTCGAACCGTAATGTATAAGTGTTCATTTAAAATTACTACGACTGACGCGGTTTTTATATTTTGAACTTGTGAAAATTCACGAAAGTATTTGTGCGCGTTTGCACAAATTATATACATCTTGTTGCATAGGTGATAGTGACTTTTTTTAACAAAAATTGAGATCGGTTAAAGTCATCTTGTTCTATCAATGTAAGAGCGTTGTTAATTTGTTAATAAATTGAACTGTTCATATTTTTTATATATTAAAAAATTCATCAATTGTAAACTCGTGAGTTTAATTCAAAGTTAGATCAACGAAATCTGTTGCGTTCAATTAAATTTGAAAATAGAACTGAGTTTTTCCGATATGTTTAATTTATTCAAAGCTTAATAATAAAAACAAAATAAACATTTATATGTTATGTAACAAACGTACGTGATACACATAACAGCGATAAACTTGTTTTATTATTTCTATTTTGCGCAGTAATTTAATAAATTTAAAAAATAGCATATATATTATATTGTGGTACACACAATTAATTTTAGTTTAATGTTATATCTTATTAATAGTAGTTCAAACTTCATTTTTGAACATTGGCAGTTGGCCAAAGGTCATTTTTATAAATTATAACACTATCCTCTTCAATTTTCATGATTTACACGTTAAGATAAGTTGTCAGTGTTACATTTGTTATTATGTACTGTTGATGTTTAAAGAGTTTATGGACAAATTAAACTTTTTTACTCAGGAAAATTAATAGTTGTGTTTTTATTTTTTACCGTGGAATATAGTAAAAATTATATATTATACAAATCACAAATTTCTATGTAGTTTTACATATATTTGATCAATAACAAATATATGCTGTGGAACAGAAATGTTGTGTAGAGTTAAATCTATCAGATTATACGTAGATTTTTTGCATAAATTATAAAATCAATGCTTAAATATTTCGCAGAGATAAACATTGTGTGTTCTTCCAAATATATTTACTGACCAGTGAAGTGTCTTTATATGATTTACAGAAATTTTTCGTATGTGCATAAATAAAAGGTGAAAATATACAAAACTTTAAACGGATAGGGATAGGTAGTTCATAAAAGTAAAAACAGCGTTTTAGTTTGTTATGTAAGTCAGTGTAATAAATGAAAAAAAGTAAATGCATTATTTGATTGGAACGTTTCTGAGAGTGTCGCTTGTTATTTTGCCGCCATTTGAAGTGAGTAGTAAATTTCCATTCCATGTAGCTGCGCCATTACCATTTACTACGAGATCAACCTAATAACAATACAGAGTATGTTGTTATAATAAATCTATATTTTCTTTCTTTTGAAAAGTGTGTGTGTGTGTGTTTATAAAAAAAAAACTTGATGTGCTCTGTATAGTGAAAAATATCTACCTGTAGCTTCTCCCATACTTTCTTCTTTGGATTCAGCACGTCATCTGCTGTTCCATCCTCATAACCTTCAACAACAATTTTGTCACCAGGCGCACTATCTGCAGGAGGTCTCAAAGGCTCTACTTGTTTTGTTGGTTCATCGCTTGATAAAATGCAATATAAAAAAGTTTAGATTTTAAAAATCATCATGGAAACATGTTTCAAAAAAAAAAGTTATAGAATATAAAGAGACCTAAGATGATTAAGGTAATCTCAAAGATCAAACAAATGTCAACATCTGTCTCTCTTGATATCCTATAAGTTTTTATTTGAACTGTTTTTTCATATCTTTCATATTTTTCCAAATATTTGCCTCGAGTAATTAAGAGATGAAACATTTTGTATTTGATTACTAAGATACCTACACAGAAGCACAAAGAACCATTCCGTGCGACAAAATTCCTCTGAGATTCGCTGGCTTCAAGTTTGCGAGAATCACGACCATCCTGTTCTCCATTTCGTTCAAAGTTACATAATTAACCAGACCACTGACTATAGTGCGCGGGCCATTCGGTTCACCTAAATTTATTTTCTCTACGTAGAGCGAGTCCGCATCGGGATGTTTTTTTACCTCGACTATCTTACCAACTCGAATATCCAATCTCGCAGGAGTTATTTCTACTTCTGCAGTTTCTGTACAAGTATTAATTATCTTATAAAATCAATTTTATGTAACAGGAATATTTAACATCTTAAACTATTATCTCTTTAGTAAACACTTAACAAGCTAAATTACTTTGTTTTTGCGGTGGATAAGCTTTGCTCGCGAGTGACTTCAGCTTTGAGTTCTTTTCGAACTCCTTTCTTATCGGATCCAAAAGTTTGTTGATATACACTTCTACCGCATTCTTCAAATCACCAGGATGTATTTCTTCCTTTGCAAATGCAGCTTCCAAATCTTTATACTTGGAAAAAGATACATCACCACCTACGTAAGCGTAAAAATAAGCGATATTCTATTTTTCTTTTATCTATTTATTTTTAATTAGCTTACAAGGCATAAACTACATACCGAATTCCGCAGTTCTTGATACATTGAAGACTTCGCCATTTTTAAATAGCGGGAATATAACATGTTTGGAAAATGCTAAGATTCCATTGTCTGTGATATTTCCAGGTTCGCAAAATGCCTTCTTTAATTTTTTTTTTACCGCCGCGGCATTGTCCAACAAATCAATTTTGGAATCCTCCTCGGACGAGGACATCTTTGCGCCCGCCAAGCCGGGAACTGCACAAAAGGCGAAAAGTTGACAAGTAACGGAAATCGCGTTATATAATATTTAAAGAAAATAGCGTATAAATATATCGCTCATATATTTATATTTATGTACATATTTGCTTTTCTTTTTTAAATATTTTAGTACTGACTCATTGGATTCATCAAATGAACACGTTTCTCATATCCCAGCATGGGCAGATATTTCTCCGCAAAAGTAAAGATCTTTCTCTGATCGACACCGCCAAACTGCGCATCTACCTTTAAATGGTGTTCATCGAGTGCCTGTAACCCCGGATAAAGAAGACCAGATAGCAAGGGATTAGAAACTTGCTTGACCACTTCGGCACCTGCTTTTTTTGCATCGTGTTCCGTTACCACCGAGCTTAGGCGATAGACATCTAATGTATATTCTCTTAAGAAAAAAAACAAATGTTTCAGTCAGTTAAACAGTATACCGGTAACAACATAAATATCATAAAAATTATATTTCGAAAATTATACAAAGAATATTATATTCTTACTTAGATAACTGGTAGTCAGTTCCTTTGACAAATTTTAGTTTGTCCAGTGGAACGTCAATGGACTTCAACATTGCTTTAATCACGGCTTCGTAATATTGAGTACGCAATTCTAACAATTCCCAAGGTGCTTTCATGTTATCTAAATATGCGTGGAGATCTGCGAAGAGAATTATCACTTCTGTTCCAGCTCGTAAGAAGTCGGCTATCTTGCTCATAGGCACAAAATAGCCGATATGAGGTTTTCCCGTTGTAGCTGTGCCCCAGTAAAGACTGAGATCGCGTTCCTTTAAAATAGTCTTGAGTTTGTCATCTCCCAGCCATTCCGTCAAATTCCTGGTGATGAGCTCGTACTTCTCGGTCCATGTTAGAGCCATTGTTTTTGTGTATGAATATGCCTTTGCAAAGTTTACTGAACAAATTACATTAAAATGTTACACATAATTTTAAATTGTTAGTCTTATCTCACAAGTAAAAAAAAAACGCAAAAACAATTTTATTGTAACAAACCGTAATTAGAATTGTATCATCTTCAGATTTTAATATAAAAGCAAATCACACACGAGTCAGTGCACATAAACTTTGTTTTTTCCTTTTGATTCGTTTATTTCATAATTTAAAAATTACATTTTATCAAGATAGTTACGTATATTTAAATAAAATCTAAAAAACAGATGTGTCAAGACGCCATGTCATTCCGAACCTGTTTTCTTCAAGAGATTAATATACTTTTTCTTAAATAAGAAAAAGTTCCTATTTAAATTTCATAGATCACAGCCGTTAAAAAGCATTTATTTTTGTAGTAAAACGCACATATGTACAATATTATAATTAGGAAACCGGCTATATCCTATTCCGGCTATGATATTATTTGTTTTGCGATTTCTCATGGTATTGCAACAATGCAAAATGCTAAAAAGCAGACGAGTTCGAAATCATATATAAAAATTGTTACATAGTCGAGATACACTTTAGAAAATTCATTATTAATTCTTCAATATGGCAAAATTGCCTAACCTCTCAATGTGCAAACAACGACAGAACAGTGCCACCGGCCCGTCGCAAAGAACAGCCAAGAACAGCATGAAGAGCGACGAGATGACTTTTCATGTGCACGCTGATACGAGCTTTCAAAAAGAATTCTGATTGGTTGTTACTCATGTTGCGCATTTCCGAAATAGTCTGGTTCTTCGCGAATGTATACTATAGGCAGTCTATCTTTTTTTATCCATATTAAAAGGAAAAAGGTAGACTGTGAACTAGTGCAGCCAAAGTATGGAAAAAGAACAGACCTAATGGTTCAAAGTAACGGCTGCTTATTGACCAATCAGAAATTGATTTTAAACGCCAGAAAGCAATGTGGCCGCTGACACTATTGGCGCCATTGTATAAAACCAACTTTATTCTCTCACTCTCATTATTCTCTTATATACGCACATACATCAACTACTCGCTTATGTGCTAATATTATTAATATAAAAATAAAATATTATATTACAAGTAGGCTCTTGCGTTAAGGCCAGTTCAATAGAACTCAACTTCCTCGAGAGCTCTTTCGTACTTACATACTTGCTGCTACAAAATTTTACGTGTGTATATACTTTATATTACTTAGTTGTAATATACTCGTCGTTATAAAGATAAAGCGGTATTTCTATAGCCTGATTTTATAATTATAAAATCTTACTTATATATATTTATATACGTTTATATATACATATATAAGTATGTACATACACATGTAAAATACAGCAAATTCTACCGCACTATACTGGTGCATAGTAAAGGTCGCTATACACGAAGTTACATAACTGTATATAGAAGAAATATATATACGTCATATATATATTTCTGATTATATAAGTTATATGCGCAAACTTATGAAATATAAGCATGTCAATCGATGAAAAATCGCATGTTGTGATGCATCACACTGTTTAATAAAGTACATTGAACATTTTTTATTAATCGAAGTGCTTATATTGTGAATTTGTGCTTTGAATAGCTTCGTGCATAGCAGTCTCTAATATACATACGCGCTGGAAAAAAAAAAAAAAAAAAAAAAAAAGAGAACAATCTTATTTACAATTAAGTGAAATAGAGTGAGAGAATATCGTCGATATGTAAGATCGGACTACATAGAATATATACTACTAAAAATAGAGCTTATTATTTACACGATGATTTAATTTAGAAGTGATCGCGCGCGCATTAATTTGTTGACGGAAATGATGAACGAACTCCGAGATGATTTTTCGAGATATACGAAAAATGATGAAACCGCAGAAAACGAACAGGACAAAGGTTTTCTATCGTATACACGATACACACGTTGCCGTAAATATCAGCAGCAGAACCGCGAAACGGATACATATCACACAGAACTCGAACTGTGATCGATGTCCACAAAACTTGCTTCTTGTTCTGTTCGATGTTACTGATTAAAAAAACCGTGAGAATCGTTAAGTAGAATTGTCGTTCGATGGTTCCACCATCCAATTCGCGATCTCTACTCGTTTCTTTTTCACCTGTTTCTTCTTCTGACCACGGAATTTTGTCCGATAGTTCGTCTTTGTGGTCGGCATTGATAGCAGCGCATTGTTATTTCGACCCAACTGATCTATTTGATCTATTCGCGGCGGATCTTCTCCTTCGCTGTCGTTCGAAAAAGTATATTGTGGATGATAGTACTGTCGCAAGGTTGACTCGTTTCGGAAACTCTGCATCGCACACCACACGTGACGCAATAAATATGGAAATCGTGATAGCCAATACTCTGCAAACTTGTCAGGTATCTCGCCAAGATTCTCCTGAGCTCTCGGACTCAATTCTCTGTAGTGATGTTTCTGAAACGATAAAAATGCACTTGTTACAACGTATTATATATTTGTATTTTATTCAAAATCGTTTTCTACGTTTACAAACCTTGTTTCGTAAAGCTCTGAGCAAGTCTCTTACGCTCTCGCCCCTGTAGCTCCTGTATTTTCGCAGATCACTTGCGACTTCCTCATCAACATGTAATCTCCAATCGTACTGTATTACACGTCCACCGCAGGTTTCTAAGGCTATCAAAGCCGGACTATCAACTTCATCTTTTTCTACTCTGTCACTAATATCCTATTGTAGAGAAAGTGAAAAGTTACGATAACAATAAAGTCATATCAATTAGTCGAAGAACATTCTAAAAAAAAAAAAAAAAAAAAAAATAAAATAAAATAAAAAACAATCACGCACAACTACGTATTAAAAAGTTTTAGTATATTGCTTTACATACTTGGAAAAAACCTAAAATTTCTGAAGAACTCCAAAAGATAGGATAAGTACAGATCGCCGAAGCTGGTGGTCTTTCCGTGGGATCGCTGCTTATCATTGCTTTAATAAGCAACAATGCTAATTCTTCGTCATTTGAAGATATTTCTTGGAGCTCTGTCAAGTTGCTTTTATCACCTGCAACGGAAATAGAATTAATCATAATCAGAAGTACGCGCGCACAGACAACCAACTATACTTAATGACAAATAATTTATATTTAATGTAAATTTCTTTTTGCGCTATTTACATAAGATATTGGCTTGTCTTCGTAACGGATCGCCGAAAGGATGTTTGCCGTCGGAGAGAACGTAGTAAAAGACACATCCGAGCGAAAAGATATCGACCGCGCATGTCGTTCTTTCACCATTCAGCATCTCCGGTGCTATCCAGCCATCAGTCCCGGTTACGCCCGATCTCCGTGAAAATGATACGCGACCTAACTGAAGTTTCTTACATAATCCAAAATCCGATATCATCGCCCGCACTTCTCCCCGGGGTCCAGGGACAGAAAGTAGAACATTGTGAGGCTTAATGTCTCTGTGAACTACACACAAAAGAGATGTTTCATGCAGGAAGATCAACTTTTCAACTTGTAAAACAAAAACAAATTAAAATAAAAAATTGGAAAATGTTATGTGTTAGCTTATAGCTTTATTTTTTCAATATATAATTCTTTGATTTTTATTCAACAAAAGCGTCTCTTCTGTATGATAAAAAAAATAATTTAAAAATATTTTAAACTAAAACCAAACTACCTATTACTGACATATAATATGTGGAAGTTACTTTAACTCACCAATATCTAGAAAATGTAGATGCGCCAAACCAGATGTAGCCTGAAGCAGAATATTTTTCACGGATATATTTCCCCTATCGTATTGTCTCTCTACATAATCCTGCAAAGTGGCTTCGGCTAGCTCTAGAGCGATGTATCTGAACATACGATCCTGTTCGGTACAAAAGTATCGAACTACATTCGCATGTGTGTCCGATTCTCTCAATAGAGCTACTTCCCGATCAGCGAACATGAAGCAATCTGGTAAAAGACGTTTTACGGCCACGGCACGACCGTCAAATTCACCTCTGAAAATAGAAAATCATTTTTTCATAAACAAGAGAGATTTAAAATCAAAATAAATGCTTCGTAACACGCAATGTGAGAAAGTACGCATGGTAGAAAGACACGACATACTTGTACACAAATGTTCCTTCACACCCTTTGCCGAGGATTTGTTTCGTATCGAATATAATTTTTCCCACTTTCACCAATCCTTCTCCAATATCTTCTGGCAAAATGACTGAATTACCTGACACATCGGTGCCATTTGTATCACTATTTTCACGTGAAGCCTTCAATCAATATACACAATCAATATACAACCAATACTTGAAAATAAAAATATTATATATAATTGAATTCAAAATTACGTTACAAAAAGAAAAATAAATAAATATTAAGCAAACTAAGAAAAATAATATATAATTCACTATTTATCTATATCATTTTCACTTTTACGTAATTCGTTAAACTTTCAAAAAAAAAAAAAAAAAAAGTCTGATACCTGCGACAACTGTTGGGATTGTTCCTTGGAATGAAAGGACAACAGGAACCAATCTATCGCGACCACAAAACCGAGGAACAATATCATCTTTAGCCACATGCCGTATGTGTTCATCTGTTGATCGAGCCATAATTTGCTTGTGCTGTAAATCGTGGATTGCGACACATTTTCCGGCTGCAAAGTGCCATTCGACGTTTGTATAGCAACAGATATCTTCGTGTCTGTGACATTCAAAGACGAGGTTCCCAAGATTATTGGATCGGATCGGCCGGTGATTTGAAGGGGCTGATTCTGCGATTTATATTCCGCAGGTACGTTATAATGACCTGAGAAAACACGATAAGAAACCTAATATCAACGTAATACACACACATTAATGCGATACACGCAACAGTAGCTGTTCGCTTGTATTTACCTAATGTAATAATATCATGTTTAGCGTGTTTGATGGTTTGGTAACTCTTGTCGGCTATATCGATATTAGAAATGAATATGTGATCTCCCGATACTTCGTCGTCGTCACAAAAACGTGACGCCGACAATGGTCCTTCAAGTAACAAGTGCTCGAAATTTCTCGATATTGTTATCCCTGTATCAACGTACGACGGCAATGCGTAAAGACCGTGCTGATACAGTCCGACGTACAAAGTTGGACTAAAATACACAGATTTCTATTTCACCTGTTTTTTTAAAAACGAATCAGGATGTTAGTTTGTTTGAAAACTTCAACCTACAATAGCTGCACATTGGTCGGATTTGTCACGACATTTGTTGCAAATTTTTCCACCACCGAATCGGCAATACTGCTAAAAGGAACCGTCAGCAATCCTTCTTTGGTCACGGTGTACATTGCTATTACTGGGCTTTCAATATCTAATTCCCATAGACTTTTGCCTGTTCTTCTGTCGAGGGTCACAACGCGACCCGTTGAACTCGCGGTAAAATGTACCATGTCTAGTAAAAAATTTAAATCACATGTTCGTAAAGTACGTAATAAATGTTTACATTGGCTTAACATTTTTTGTAGATAATTTAATCAAATTCCAAAACTATCTTACATATAATACAGAAGCAAACGTACCGTAATTGTCATCATTGGGGTTCATTGGTGTGGCAGAATAATCGTAGAACGTCACGTTCCACTTTCTGTTTTTATGTTTGATGTCTGCCATAATAATGTTGTATTCTGTACGACCGATATAAATAGCATTTTGCGCCTTGAGGGGACAAGAATTTTTCGCTTGATTAAAAGTTAAAAACTGTTCTTTTTCGCCAGTCGTTGGATCAATATTGAACCAGGTGTCAACTTTTCTCCCAGTATACAATATACCATCAGTGCTTTTGCATGGGCTGCTGGCCACCAACTGTGGAATTGTAAACGGTAGTTTTTTTAACGCTTCCGAGTCCCTACCGTACAGATAGAGAGAACCATCTCTTGGATCTGGAAGAAACATTGGCCTAAAAAATATAAAAAAGTAGTTAAGAGAGACTGTACACATTAATATATTGTACAATTAATATATAATTTAATGCTTATAATTACACATAAAAATACATAACAATTACATACATTATTTTCTTATTTGATAAATTTTCACAAAATTCATAAAAAATCAAACTAATGATATATCATGATGTAAAACACATAATTTAAAACATCAATAATATACATAATTTAAAACATAATAATACAAAATAATTTAATATAATGTATAAATAGCATACATTTGAGTTTCTGACAGATTGATGGGCATCCTAACTACTGGCTCTGAAACATAATACAAAGAAATTTGTTAATTATAAACAATGATACAATTAAAAATATATAATACAAAAGTATATGAATAAGAGTTTTTTGATGCAATTAAGAAAAATAATTGCTACCATCATCATGTTGCCATCTTATTTCTCCAGACGATCGAGAAACAGCTATAAGGGATCCTCCAAGAGTAGAAAATATAAGAAGAGGATCGTCTTCTGCCACCAGTTCAGTATTGACATTCTAAAATAACATATAACAATATATTATTCTTTTGTAATGTGTTATTCGAAGCATCTGAGAGGAAGAATTTACATGAAAGTAAATGATGTTAGTCAACAAAAAACAAATAGATTAGGATTTAGGTTAGATACCTCCAATACTTGCTGGCTTTCAAACACAAACGTTGTAATGAAAATAACAACAGCTATTGACCTGATTCCTATAATCCACCTTTCCATTGTGAAGCTCTTTTGTGTAATTTCGATCGTATAACATACAAAAGTGAACAGATTTCTCTCAACGTACGGGCTCCTTGTGATGACAATAAATGCGACGCATCAGCTTGTTTTCTCAAAACGATGCAAATCGTGTGACTTTCAAAAATACGTTATCATAATACACAACAATCACTAAACGATGATTCCACAAGATACAATGGAAGAGACGAAGGTCGCATCCTTTCGATCATGCGATAACATCTTCCTCGCATCTGTTCGCAATCGCTAAATACGGGGGGTGTCACGATATCGTCTCCCAGAAAAACGTGATTGTTGGAACAATCATTTTACGCACACGATTGTGATTGTTGCTTGCTCTCAAAGAAATGGTGTTCCATTATTATATCGCAAGTTTCTTTGTTTTTCAAAGAGGTCAAATTTGTTTCTCAAAAATGTGTACGAAATAACATGAACATTTTATTTACTACACGCTACTTTGCATGGACACGTATCACGTATCTCATAACATAAAGCGGAAGGTTGACAAAAAGAGTGACATGCTAATGTCATCAAAAGCCGCCTTTTTCCGCGCATGCGCGCTAAAGCTAAATGCAAAAGTTTCATGGCTGAGCCAGAATATAGTCGTTATTGTCGTACTTTTAAAAATAAGTGAACAAAGAAATAAATAGCATTTTAGATGTTTTTTTTGCATGTAAAATGTAAGTAATGCTACGTATAATTTTTAGTAAATGTATAGATAATATAAATATTTATGTCAAATTCGCAATCGTATTTGCTATTGTGAGATGCAATTGCGTGCATGTGTTAAACAAGAATGTCAAGAAAGAAAAGGGAAGAGAATAAATGGAAAGAGAATGGATTTGAAGATTGGGTAAGTATATAGATTCCTTTACATTTATTTATGTATTTACTAAAATAATAAAAATTTTTGTTAAACTATTTTTATCAACTAAAAAGAAATTGTATATTTCAGGGTGGTTATATGGCTGCAAAGAAAGCCAAACTAGAAGAACAATTTCGCGAGACGGCCAGCAAAGAGTATCGGAAAGAAACGTCGAGATTATTTGAGGGGATCGCGATATTTGTAAACGGTTATACGAATCCAACGTCTGACGAACTCAGACGCTTGATGATGATGCACGGTGGTGTATATCATCATTACATGCGTCCTAGCATCACAACGCACACCATCGCCTCGAATCTGCCGTATTCCAAAATAATGATATACAAAAAGTCCCAGAATCCAGTTCCTATATGCAAACCGCAATGGATCACAGACAGCATAGCAGCTGGAAAACTGCTGAATTTTCAGAATTATTTGCTTTATTCTAACAACAATACTGTGCGATCTCAGTGGGTGCATAAAGTGAATAACAAGAATGAACAAGTTGACGCGAATTCAGTTACGCGTGACAAACAGAATACTGAACTCGCAAATGAAGAGTCTCAAACTCTGAAAAGCACTTCCTGCAACGCAAGCGATACAAATAACAAAAATATAACAAAACCAGAAAAAAACAGTGATACAGTAAAAAAAATCCTAAGCAGCATTTCATATCAATCCACGAGTAAAAAATCTAACGCACTATCTACCAGAGATACAGACTTTCTGTCAGCATTTTATAGTAATTCGAGGTTGCACTATATTTCTACTATGGGAACTACTTTTAAAGATTATGTAAATGAACTGAGAGATAAAAATGACGGGGTATTTTCAGGACTCGAACGTTTAATAAAGTTAAAGAAAGTCGAAGACGTTTCAGTCGGTAGCGACTCTGAAGAGAAAATAATTTGTTTTAGTACAAGTAACGATAAAACAATGCGCACACGAAACCCTGTTATAATGCATATTGACATGGATTGTTTTTTTGTGTCTGTGGGAATCAGAAATTTACCAGAGCTGCACGATCAACCAGTAGCGGTAACACACGCAAAAGGCAGTTCGTTTTCAACAAATCACGACGGCAAAGAGGATTTTGGATCTTTATCGGAAATAGCCTCGTGCTCGTATGCAGCCAGAAAAGCTGGTGTAAAAAATGGTATGTTTCTAGGAAAAGCGTTTAAGCTGTGTCCAAATCTAAAAACAATCCAATACGATTTCGAGGGTTACAAGGAAGTTTCTTACATATTGTACGATACCGTGGCGTCCTACACATTAGACATCGAGGCGGTAAGCTGCGATGAGATGTACGTAGATTGTACAAAAGTTCTCGAAATATCAGGATTTTCGCCGTTAGAATTTGCTACCGTAATCAGAGAAGAAATCAAACGGAAAACCGGTTGCCCGGTATCCACGGGATTCGGTAACAACAAGTTGCAGGCGAGATTGGCGACACGCAAGGCCAAACCTAACAATCAATTCTATTTGAGCAGTGAAAATGCAGAAATATACATCCGAACTTTTAATGTGAGAGATTTACCAGGTAAGATATGCTTGAATTATAATTCTCAATTTTTAATTATACAGGTTTAATTGAAAGTTTTGTTCGATTTATCTTATCTTTTTATTTCAGGAGTTGGCGGAACAACAACGCATAAATTACGTGAAATGAACGTACGCACAATCGGAGAATTGCAGAAGATCTCGTTGGGAGTTTTACAAAAAGAGTTTGGTAAAAAAATGGGAGAGCATTTGTATAAGATGTGTCGCGGCTTGGACGACACCAAGCTGAATCTGGAGTATGTCAGAAAATCTGTATCAGCCGAAGTGAACTACGGCATAAGATTTCAGAACAATGAAGACGCCGTGGACTTTCTGAGCCAATTATCTATAGAGGTGTGCAATCGATTAACAGCGGCTCGCGCGAAAGGCAGATGTATTACGTTGAAATTTATGGTCAGAACCGAGGACGCACCGAAAGAAACCGCAAAGTTCATGGGTCACGGTCTCTGCAATTACATAACGAAATCGAAGAATCTTATAGCGGCTGTCGACGACGTTAGTGTTATCAAAAAGTAAGGGTCATCACACACAAAATGGCATAGCTGAATAGCATAAGACTGTGTCTCTCTAATGAGCATCTAGCATGATGTGTGTTATGCTCTGTAAATATAACGGCTTTATGCTATATATTTATGTTTTGTTATGCAGTGCTATGCTATTATGTGTGTGCAATAGCTCCAAGTTTTTTGTTACTAATTTGATGCATATAATTTTTGTATATTAACTTCTTCGTGAGCTTTACAAACAAGTGTATAATTTCACGTGTCTAATTTTTTTTTTTTTTAAGGGAAGTCATAAATATTTGGAATCAGTTGCACTTGACGCCGGAGGACATGAGAGGAATTGGTATACAAATATCCAGACTAGAAATGTGCAAGAACAAGCGGGACGAAAGCACTTTAATCAATTTCTTTAACAAAACGAAACAGTTACAAAAATGTGATATAACATCGGGAAATGACAATAAAGATCAACGCAATTTGAATTGCAGTGAGAAAGTTAAGACGAATAGTTCGGAGATGCTTTTAACTACAGTAACAACAAAAAATATCTCCGATGTATTAGTGAGTTCAGAAAGTTTTGCTCTTGGATCAGCACAACTTTCTAAATTCATCGATACAAGTACCAATGGACATTTAGGTGATCCACCAGACATTGAAGCAAAATCATCAATATCCGAAACAGAACATAAAAATGTATATAATTGTAAGACAAAATACGAAAATACGAAAATAAAAAATGCGTCTGGAAAATCAAATAAAAGAACAGTACAAAAACAGATGTCCCAAGAGAATTTTTTCAGACATATGAAACCGAACAGCGCAAAATTATCAAAGTATGAAGTGCCTTGTATACAAGATATCGATATGTCCGTGTTAATCGAATTGCCTGTAGATATAAGAAATGAGATAATAGATGAATGCAAAAGAAACAAAAAACAATCTCAGGCTGTATTGAGTGAACGAAAGATGAACGAAATTTTATACAATAAAGATTTGAATGCACAGAATTGTTCGCAGATTGACCCGGATGTTTTATCAGCTTTAATGGAAAGCGACTTACACCCCGATGTGCAGCGCGATGTGCAATTATATTGTAACATGAAAAACGATAATCTAAAGAAATCATCTGAGCCATTGCGAACAGCCGAGTCTTCAACCGATAATGATAGCAAAAGTGCAGCGAATTTAATTGTCAATTGTAATAGTACAAAAGAAGTTACATACATATCGCAAGCGAGAATGTTACAAGCAATGGAGCGATGCGAAAACGATTATATTAACAAAGCGAAATTTGTCACGCATCGAACCGATTATGTTGCGATTTCACACAATAACGCTGCTACTGATAAAGCCGATAATTTTATTTTACAGAATTTAAGTATTTTACATAACAATGAAAACATAGATAAACATGAGGAAATGTTGATTAATCTCGTGAATCATCTCTTCACTCTTCCTTTACAACAGGTACCATACATATAATCATTCGTTTAAGACAGAAATGACTGATTAGGAACTGAGTTTTTACGTTTTATTTTTCTTTTTTTGAGATCTGGTGCACACAACTATTATAATCGATGTTGAACAGCAACATTGTACAAAACTATTTCTTGGCGAGTGATACAAATCGTTTTAATCTGTCGCCAAAGTACATTGGCGACAGATGTATATCATATTCCTGTTTATTTTCTATCTATTTATCGGATTTTATACTTTAAAAACACGTGAATTTTATTTTTCAAAAATCTTTACATCCGACACAATTATCTGTTGGTGTTTAGATCCTTCAGCAACATATATAAATCAGGAAATTTGTGTTATATATATATATGTGTGTGTGTGTGTGTGTGTGTACACACACACACACACACTTATTACGCGTGTTGCGCGAATATGACAATCTCTCAGCCGAAAATTAAATTGGTAATTGTGACGTTGGCATAGCTACGAGTAAAACCATGGAAGATTCGTTCACTCGTAATAAAAAAAAAAACATGTCAATAATATCCGAGAATTATTAGTTTATCACAGAAATACACTGCAGTGCAAATTTAATTTCTTGTATTTTGGTGTG